>JALPQI010007478.1:0-54905 GCA_025490895.1 Thaumatotibia leucotreta
AGAGAAGGTCCTGTAACTGGAACATTATTCTTTATCCGATCTTTTAGCGTACTGAAAGGTATGCCGAATTTTTTGGACGTTGACCGTAGAGAATTCCCAGCACTAACGGCTTCAATACCTTTTTCTAACTCTTCCTTCGTCCATTTTCCTTTAGTTGTAGTTCTTTCCCTGTGTCGCGTCATCTACCTAAGTATAAAGAAAGGTGTGGTAATAAATTGTTTTAAATAACAAACTATTAATGCATTGCCTTATAATTTCATATGGGGTAATGCCGGTCACTGACCTGCTGCCGCCCTGGTGAACGTCATTTCAGAAAACTCTCATTATAACATGTTTTATGGAACTTATCATCCCTTAAAGCATACCTAACAATTTTCGTATGATGGCTTCTTTATAATTAATCAGTCTACACAAGTATCACATGAGTGTCATTATTAAACTAAACTTTAGGTGCGCCCTCGCCGCCTCGATGCTTTCGGCCTCGTAGGGCGTCAAAGCATGTCTACGTCTGTACATTTTTCGAGATTCTCTATAATTGACAACGTTCAGAAGTCGGTCGATGACCAGGCAATAATGATTGTATTATCGCATTACACATGGTTTTAAACATTATTTTTAGAGGAAATTGCAAATATTCAGTAATAGGGATAATATAATCAAGAGGGAAAGGAATTAGCTGGCAATGACGTCGGTTGTTAACTACAATAAATAACTGAAAAAGATAAAATTATATTATTAAATTCCATACCACATTAATTATTGGATTTTACTAAATATGGTGCGGGTTTTATGTCGACCAGATCGCGAGGAATATTTGCGTAGTGGGATATTTTGGCGCGGAACCCATTCATGATCTTCTTTACTAGATCGTTATTAACTCCGTCATCATCGTCATTCATATGGGTTCTGAGCGAACACCTGGGACAAGAATAGAGGAGCATCATCTTCTAAGTTATCCATTTTCCTGTAACAAAATCAATAAATCAATTATTAATCATATTTCTGGACGATCTCACACAGATCGACCAAGCCTGAAACTATGCAAAGGTTGTACTTGGTCAAATAAAGAAAATATTTAATCTGTTCATTGTGTGCTAAATTATCTCATAAAAATATATTTCTACGTCGCCGTTGCTCAGCATCTCTCCAGATGACCCGCCTACAACCAGGCCATACTAGACTCCACCTGTCGGAGGAAAATTGTTTAGCGGGGTTGATGCAAGTAAATGTCAACTCCGGAGGAACAGTCACTCGACTTGAGAGACTCGGCGATCGTGTCACACGGATGCCCAAAACAATCCGAGGAAAATTGTTCAGCGGAATTCGGCAGGCGACAAATGTCGACTCGTGGCGTTACAGTAGCGTCACTATATCTTCGGCCCCGATCGCCAACGCACGGAAAATTGTCTCCATGTCGGCACGCAGCCCTGAGACCAAACTGGAGAAACGGTATTGTCCCGTATAAAACCCAAAAAAAGGGAACGCGATGTCTGCGTTCTTTGCTACAAGAAAGATCTGCTAGCCATCTTGACTTGCATTTTCGATGACGCCGCGGGGTTGCCAGTAACAAAATCCAATTCACCGTAGGAAGAGACAAATACGAGGAAAAGAAAAAAGCAACCATAACACTCCTGTTTGGTTTGAGGATGAGAAAAAAAAAATTCGTAATAAGATATCTTCCGTCACTAACTCAAATACAAGAAACCAGAAGTCACCATCCTGGCAACACTAAATTCAGACATCCGAGTTGTTTGAGGCACGAATTTATACGCGCATAATTTAAATTATTACGGAATTCGCACCCGGGTGTAAAGTCGTTTATACATTACATACCATACTGACAAAAATAAAAAAAAAAACTTGTACACAAATAATATAATAAGAATAATTTATATTACACATATAACATACCATATTGGAAATAGGTGGGTGGTCAAACTTTAAATAAATATATACTTAGTAGGAAATCAGAGATATTATGTTATATTATATAAATTATTTCAAATATTTTCTAAACTATGGTAATCTCGCCAACATTGGCCAACGCAAAGATACACTTTGCATTGACTGCAAATTGTATTAGCCTTGGTTTGTTTTTTAAATTTCGTGCATCATACGCAGCGCATTCTTTTGAACCGGTCTTGTTTCTTTGTGCGCTGTGACTGTGATGTCACTTCGCAGTGCTCCGGAAAATGGTTGTCCAGACGAGTACAAGCGTTACCGGCGATCGTCCTAGGTGCTACATCTGTGCCAAAACGGTGGGCCAGTTCCTCGGCTAGCTGGAATCTAAACTGTCTGTGTGTAAGTTTTTTCGCTTGGCCAATGTTGGCTTTATATGTATATTATATATGAGTTTAGGATAGTTATATTTAATAATCGCCTGTAAACTTTTCGATACTTTTTTTTTAGGCCCCGTTTCCTTTCCATGAGGTACATGAAGAGTTGTTGATCTTTCGAATCCTCCCCACCCATGTGTCTATTGTAGTCTTCAATGACTTTCGGCTTGAGAACCGCATGGCCCGCTCTTCGACCTTCCACAACGTCGGCTTTATGGTAAGTCGACACTGTGGTGACGAGTTTCACGTCTTTCCAGGACTTCTTGTGAGCTGTGAGCATATATTTTGTCATTTTGGCGGTTGAACTTTTGCTCCAAATTTTTTGAAATGTGTACAATCTCAGCTCTCTCTCGAAGCTTTAAGCGACGGTCACTCAGTACAATTTTTTATTTTATTTTCGAGACCATTGCTGGGGTAGTTACCTCATTTGGTCTTACACTACGATGAGCATCATTGCAGCTGTGTTGTCCTCTAATCCACGACCCAAGTGTGGATTGTGCTCAACGATGGTGAAGAGTCTCCTAACACACGATCAAGTTTTGTTTTAATTTGAGTTGCCGTTTTTCCTTTTAAAACATAATACTTGATGACTGTACGAACCTCCTTTCTCCATGTTCATGAAATGGTCATTCATCGGATTGTTTCCAATCAGCCCTCGTAGCAGCAACTCTTATCTTTTCACTTCCTGCTCCGTTTTAAAAATCTCTTGGCTCAATTGGCGTGAGCGATAGAAATCGTTTGTTACGTCGCGGAGTCGCCTCAGATGAATAAGTTTCACATTAGTTTCGATTATTAGGTCTTGTAGTCGAAGCTGGTCTCTGGTCAACCTGCAAATCAAAAATATTATTTAGTCATATGACATCACAAGTCTTCCCGTGTGCACCGGTGCATTATCGTGGTCGAACAAGATTTTTTTCTTTACTAAGTGGGGTCTTTTTTCTTTGACCACTTCGCTCAGCTTTTGCAATTGATTTTATTGTTCTTCCCTATTCGAGATGGTCGACGTAAATTACACCTCTAGCGTCTCAGAATACGGTTGCCATCACTTTGCCAGCGCACAGGGTAACCTTTGCCTGCTTAGGTGCGGATTCACCAATTTGTGTCCACTGCTTTGACTGCTCTTTAGTTTCCGGTGTGTAGTGGTGAATCCATGTCTCACCGACTGTTATGAAACAGCGAAGAAATTCTTTAGGGTTTCGTCTAAAGATCTCCAAACACTCTTTCGAAACATTCACACGGTTTTTCATTTGCTGGTAATTTAAAAGCCGCGGCATCCATCTGGCACAAAGCTTTTTCGTACTTAAATGCTCATGCAATATATTAAATACACGTTCTGACGAAATGTGTACAATCTCAGCTCTCTCTCGAAGCTTTAAGCGACGGTCACTCAGTACAATATTTTTTTATTTTCGAGACCATTTCTGGGGTAGTTACCTCATTTGGTCTTACACTACGATGAGCATCATTGCAGCTGTGTTGTCCTCTAATCCACGACCCAAGTGTGGATTGTGCTCAACGATGGTGAAGAGTCTCCTAACACACGATCAAGTTTTGTTTTAATTTGAGTTGCCGTTTTTCCTTTTAAAACATAATACTTGATGACTGTACGAACCTCCTTTCTCCATGTTCATGAAATGGTCATTCATCGGATTGTTTCCAATCAGCCCTCGTAGCAGCAACTCTTATCTTTTCACTTCCTGCTCCGTTTTAAAAATCTCTTGGCTCAATTGGCGTGAGCGATAGAAATCGTTTGTTACGTCGCGGAGTCGCCTCAGATGAATAAGTTTCACATTAGTTTCGATTATTAGGTCTTGTAGTCGAAGCTGGTCTCTGGTCAACCTGCAAATCAAAAATATTATTTAGTCATATGACATCACAAGTCTTCCCGTGTGCACCGGTGCATTATCGTGGTCGAACAAGATTTTTTTCTTTACTAAGTGGGGTCTTTTTTCTTTGACCACTTCGCTCAGCTTTTGCAATTGATTTTATTGTTCTTCCCTATTCGAGATGGTCGACGTAAATTACACCTCTAGCGTCTCAGAATACGGTTGCCATCACTTTGCCAGCGCACAGGGTAACCTTTGCCTGCTTAGGTGCGGATTCACCAATTTGTGTCCACTGCTTTGACTGCTCTTTAGTTTCCGGTGTGTAGTGGTGAATCCATGTCTCACCGACTGTTATGAAACAGCGAAGAAATTCTTTAGGGTTTCGTCTAAAGATCTCCAAACACTCTTTCGAAACATTCACACGGTTTTTCATTTGCTGGTAATTTAAAAGCCGCGGCATCCATCTGGCACAAAGCTTTTTCGTACTTAAATGCTCATGCAATATATTAAATACACGTTCTGACGAAATGTGTACAATCTCAGCTCTCTCTCGAAGCTTTAAGCGACGGTCACTCAGTACAATATTTTTTTATTTTCGAGACCATTTCTGGGGTAGTTACCTCATTTGGTCTTCCACTACGATGAGCACCATTGCAGCTGTGTCGTCCTCTTTTAAAATCCACGACCCAAGTGTGGATAGTGCTCAACGATGGTGAAGAGTCTCCTAACACACGATCAAGTTTTGTTTTAATTTGAGTTGACCTTTTTCCTTTTCAAACATAATACTTGATGACTGCCCGAACCTCCGTTTTCTCCATTTTCATGAAAACATTCATGAGGTCATTCATCGGATTGTTTCCAATCAGCCCTCTTAGCAGCAACTCCATCTTTTCACTTCCTGCTCCGTTTTAAAAATCTCTTGGCTCAATTGGCGTGAGCGATAGAAATCGTTTGTTACGTCGCGGAGTCGCCTCAGATGAATGAGTTTCACATTAGTTTCGATTATTAGGTCTTGTAGTCGAAGCTGGTCTCTGGTCAACCTGCAAATCAAAATTATTATTTAGCCGTATGACATCACAAGTCTTATCGTGTGCACCGGTGCACTATCGTGGTCGAGCAAGATTTTTTTCTTTACTAAGTGGGGTCTTTTTTCTTTGACAACTTCGCTTAGCTTTTGCAATTGCTTTTATTGTTCTTCCCTTTTCGAGATAATCGACGTAAATTACACCTCTTGCGTCCCAGAATATGGTTGCCATCACTTTGCCACCTTTGCCTTCTGAGGTGCGGATTCACCACTTTGCGTCCACTGCTTTGACTGATCTTTAGTTTCCGGTGTGTAGTGGCGAACCCATGTCTCGTCGACTGTTATGAAACGGCAAAGAAATTATTTAGGGTTTCGTCCAAAGATCTCTAAACACTCATTTGAAACATTCACATGGTTTTTCATTTGCTGGTCATTTAAAAGCCGCGGCACCCATCTGGCACAAAGCTTTTTCATACTTAAATGCTCATGCAATATATTAAATACGCGTTCTGACGAAATGTTTACAATCTCTGCTATCTCTCGAAGCTTTAAGCGGCGGTCACTCAGTACAATATTTTTTAGTTTCGAGACCATTTCTGGGGTAGTTACCTCATTTGGTCTTCCACTACGATGAGCACCATTGCAGCTGTGTCGTCCTCTTTTAAAATCCACGACCCAAGTGTGGATAGTGCTCAACGATGGTGAAGAGTCTCCTAACACACGATCAAGTTTTGTTTTAATTTGAGTTGACGTTTTTCCTTTTCAAACATAATACTTGATGACTGTACGAACCTCCTTTCTCCATTTTCATGAAATGGTCATTCATCAGATTGTTTCCAATCAGCCCTCGTAGCAGCAACTCTATCTTTTCACTTCCTGCTCCGTTTTAAAAATCTCTTGGCTCAATTGGCGTGAGCGATAGAAATCGTTTGTTACGTCGCGGAGTCGCCTCAGATGAATAAGTTTCACATTAGTTTCGATTATTAGGTCTTGTAGTCGAAGCTGGTCTCTGGTCAACCTGCAAATCAAAAATATTATTTAGTCATATGACATCACAAGTCTTCCCGTGTGCACCGGTGCATTATCGTGGTCGAACAAGATTTTTTTCTTTACTATGTGGGGTCTTTTTTCTTTGACCACTTCGCTCAACTTTTGCAATTGATTTTATTGTTCTTCCCTATTCGAGATGGTCGACGTAAATTACACCTCTAGCGTCTCAGAATACGGTTGCCATCACTTGCCAGCGGACAGGGTAACCTTTGCCTGCTTAGGTGCGGATTCACCATTTTGTTTCCACTGCTTTGACTGATCTTTAGTTTCCGGTGTGTAGTGGCGAACCCATGTCTCGTCGACTGTTATGAAACGGCGAAGAAATTATTTAGGGTTTCGTCTAAAGATCTCTAAACACTCATTTGAAACATTCACATGGTTTTTCATTTGCTGGTCATTTAAAAGCCGCGGCACCCATCTGGCACAAAGCTTTTTCATACTTAAATGCTCATGCAATATATTAAATACGCGTTCTGACGAAATGTTTACAATCTCTGCTATCTCTCGAAGCTTTAAGCGGCGGTCACTCAGTACAACATTTTTTAGTTTCGAGACCATTTCTGGGGTAGTTACCTCATTTGGTCTTCCACTACGATGAGCACCATTGCAGCTGTGTCGTCCTCTTTTAAAATCCACGACCCAAGTGTGGATAGTGCTCAACGATGGTGAAGAGTCTCCTAACACACGATCAAGTTTTGTTTTAATTTGAGTTGACGTTTTTCCTTTTCAAACATAATACTTGATGACTGCCCGAACCTCCGTTTTCTCCATTTTCATGAAAACATTCATGAGGCCATTCATCGGATTGTTTCCAATCAGCCCTCTTAGCAGCAACTCCATCTTTTCACTTTCTGCTCCGTTTTAAAAATCTCTTAGCTCAATTGGCGTGAGCGATAGAAATCGTTTGTTACGTCGCGGAGTCGCCTCAGATGAATGAGTTTCACATTAGTTTCGATTATTAGGTCGGCTTTATGGTAAGTCGACACTGTGGTGACGAGTTTCACGTCTTTCCAGGACTTCTTGTGAGCTGTGAGCATATATTTTGTCATTTTGGCGGTTAAACTTTTGCTCCAAATTTTTTGAAATGTGTACAATCTCAGCTCTCTCTCGAAGCTTTAAGCGACGGTCACTCAGTACAATATTTTTTTTTATTTTCGAGACCATTGCTGGGGTAGTTACCTCATTTGGTCTTCCACTACGATGAGCATCATTGCAGCTCTGTCGTCCTCTTTTAAAATCCACGACCCAAGTGTGGATAGTGCTCAACGATGGTGAAGAGTCTCCTAACACACGATCAAGTTTTGTTTTAATTTGAGTTGACCTTTTTCCTTTTAAAACATAATACTTGATGACTGCCCGAACCTCCGTTTTCTCCATTTTCATGAAAACATTCATGGATTCATGGTCATTCATCGGATTGTTTCCAATCAGCCCTCGTAGCAGCAACTCCATCTTTTCACTTCCTGCTCCGTTTTAAAAATCTCTTGGCTCAATTGGCTTGAGCGATAGAAATCGTTTGTTACGTCGCGGAGTCGCCTCAGATGAATTAGTTTCACACTAGTTTCGATTATTAGGTCTTGTAGTCGAAGCTGGTCTCTGGTCAACCTGCAAATCAAAAATATTATTTAGCCGTATGACATCACAAGTCTTGTCGTGTGCACCGGTGCACTATCGTGGTCGTACAAGATTCTTTTCTTTACAAAGTGGGGTCGTTTTTCTTTGACCACTTCGCTCAGCTTTTGCAATTGCTTTTATTGTTCTTCCCTTTTCGAGATAATCGACGTAAATTACACCTCTAGCGTCCCAGAATACGGTTGCCATCACTTTGCCAGCGGACAGGGTAACCTTTGCCTTCTTAGGTGCGGATTCACCACTTTGTGTCCACTGCTTTGACTGCTCTTTAGTTTCCGGTGTGTAGTAGTGAATCCATGTCACGTAGACTGTTATGACACAGCAAAGAAATTCTTTAGGATTTCGTCTAAAGATCTCCAAACACTCATTTGAAAAATTCACACGGTTTTTCATTTGCTGGTCATTTAAAAGCCGCGGCAGCCATCTGGCACAAAGCTTTTTCATACTTAAATGCTCATGCAATATATTAAATACACGTTCTGACGAAATGTGTACAATCTCTGCTATCCCTCGAAGCTTTAAGCGACGGTCACTCAGTACAATATTTTTTTTATTTTCGAGACCATTGCTGGGGTAGTTACCTCAGTTGGTCATCCACATGATGAGCATCATTGCAGCTGTGTCGTCCTCTTTTAAAATCCACGACCCAAGTGTGGATAGTGCTCAACGATGGTGAAGAGTCTCCTAACACACGATCAAGTTTTGTTTTAATTTGAGTTGATCTTTTTCCTTTTAAAACATAACACTTGATGACTGCCCGAACCCCCGTTTTCTCCATTTTCATGAAAACATTCATGAGGTCATTCATCGGATTGTTTCCAATCAGCCCTAGTAGCAGCAACTCCATCTTTTCACTTCCTGCTCCGTTTTAAAAATCTCTTGGCTCAATTAGTGTGAGCGATAGAAATCGTTTGTTACGTCGCGGAGTCGCCTCAGATGAATGAGTTTCACATTAGTTTCGATTATTAGGTCTTGTAGTCGAAGCCGGTCTCTGGTCAACCTGCAAATCAAAAATATTATTTAGCCGTATGACATCACAAGTCTTGTCGTGTGCACCGGTGCACTATCGTGGTCGAACAAGATTTTTTCTTTACTAAGTGGGGTCTTTTTTCTTTGACCACTTCGCTCA
Source organism: Thaumatotibia leucotreta (assembly GCA_025490895.1). Taxonomy (NCBI): domain Eukaryota; kingdom Metazoa; phylum Arthropoda; class Insecta; order Lepidoptera; family Tortricidae; genus Thaumatotibia; species Thaumatotibia leucotreta. The sequence goes on from JALPQI010007478.1 coordinate 8,998, forward strand.
GCTTTTGCAATTGCTTTTATTGTTTTTCCCTTTTCGAGATAATCGACGTAAATTACACCTCTAGCGTCCCAGAATACGGTTGCCATCACTTTGCCAGCTGACAGGGTAACCTTGTGCGGATTCACCGCTTTGTGTCCACTGCTTTGACTGCTCTTTAGTTACCGGTGTGTAGTGGTGAATCCATATCTCGTCGACTGTTATGAAACGGCGAAGAAATTCTTTAGGGTTTCGTCTAAAGATCTCCAAACACTCATTTGAGAATGTTTCAAATGAGTGTTTGGAGATCTTTAGACGAAACCCTAAAGAATTTCTTCTCTCTTTAGTTACCGGTGTGTAGTGGTGAATCCATGTCACGTAGACTGTTATGACACAGCAAAGAAATTCTTTAGGATTTCGTCTAAAGATCTCCAAACACTCATTTGAAAATTTCACACGGTTTTTCATTTGCTGGTCATTTGAAAGCCGCGGCACCCATCTGGCACAAAGCTTTTTCATACTTAAATGCTCATGCAATATATTAAATACACGTTCTGACGAAATGTGTACAATCTCTGCTATTCCTCGAAGCTTTAAGCGACGGTCACTCAGTACAATATTTTTTATTTTAGAGACCATTTCCGGGGTAGTTACCTCATTTGGTCTTCCACTACGATGAGCATTGGCCACACCATGCATTGAAGCGAAGGCCACAGCCTTCTCGCGCGCCAACATAAATGTAGGATCCATGAAGATCAATGCCATTTTTTTTTAAACAGAATATTACAAATCAACCACTCGGTATGACGAGGCAGCAAGTAATAAAGAAGAAAAATAACAAACCCTAGCCAACAAAAGTTACCTACAAAATCAAACACCATGCCAAATACGAAAGTGCACACTAACAGAAATAATAGTATCAGTAGACAACAAACATCATAAACAATAAAAGCTCTAACCATATCGGGAACAAAACAAAATAATATCTCACCGTTACTCCCAGCTAAGCATAAATAACTAATTACAATTATTAGCTATATAAGGAGCCTATAATGTAAACATAAGAGAAAATGTATAACCAGATAGCATTTAAGATGATTATTATATTCAATAATAGATTTAAGTACCAACTTGTATACTTAGATATAAGTACATTAAAATTAAGCCAAAAATAGTTTTCACACAATTTTTGTCTCAAAAAAAAAGGAAGGACGTGTAGCGGAGAGTGACTCATTACAGCTAAGACCACCCACCGCGAATCGATTTAATAAATTAATTGTCTATTTTTCACATGTAATATGATACCATGTAATTCGATATTGTAAACATAGAAAATAATTGTTCATTTTCTTCAACCTTGTACTTTAGACTCATGTTAAGAACAAAGGAAACATTTCCCTATAAAAGCTAGCATATTTATTTAATCAGTACATTTGTCTTCCAACCGTTGCGTGTATCACTCATTACGCACTCCTACGCTCCTTACACTTCAATTGCAGCTCTGTCATCCTCTTTTAAAATCCACGACCCAAGTGTGGATAGTGCTCAACGATGGTGAAGAGTCTCCTAACACACGATCAAGTTTTGTTTTAATTTGAGTTGCCGTTTTTCCTTTTAAAACATAGTACTTGATGACTGCCCGAACCTTCGTTTTCTCCATTTTCATGAAAAGGTCATTCATCAGATTGTTTCCAATCAGCCCTCGTAGCAGCAACTCCATCTTTTCACTTCCTGCTCCGTTTTAAAAATCTCTTGGCTCAATTGGCGTGAGCGATAGAAATCGTTTGTTACGTCGCGGAGTTGCCTCAGATGAATGAGGTTCACATTAGTTTCGATTATTAGGTCTTGTAGTCGAAGCTGGTCTCTGGTCAACCTGCAAATCAAAAATATTATTTAGCCGTATGATTTATTGATAAATAAATCGTAATAGACTGTTGAGATTTGATAGATATCGTCTAAATCCCTAGCGACATGTAACATTTGCGTAGAAAGGGAAGGCTTTGATATTATTTATATGTTCCTCCAAAACAGAACGGAAAAGTGAAAAAAAAAAATTGGTTTACGAATTAGTTTTTTTAGTACTGACAGGGAAAGTGTTCGAGGTGTCCCCCTCCGATTTCGTTGCGCTTGTAATATGTTATTCTTTATTAAAAAATGAGAGACACACATTTTTCCATTTCGGCCCATACGCCTTTTTAAGGGGTGAAATTATCCCCCAAAAATTCGTGAGAAATAGGGTGGTTATGAGGTTTCGTATATATAGACTGCAGCTATTTATACCACACCAATTCTATTATATTCTGGACATTAAATAATGAAAAAAATACAAAATATTAGGCCCAACTCACCCTTGTTTCAAGGGTGAAGAGTGGTTTGACGTAGTAAATGATACAACGAAGTCTGAGGTAAAACTGAATATCTTTATTTGTGAAACAAGGCCTTTTATACTAAAATTATATGTATTAAGTAAGGCACTGGTCTCACCGCGAGCTACTAAGCTATGAACTATCGGCTATAAACACGAACAAAAGATACGCACTCCCGTCTAAATAAAAGAGACACGGCGATACTCGCCCGGCGTTGATAGCTGATAGCTGGGCGTGTTTATAGCCGATAGTTCTTAGCTTAGTAGCTCGCGGTGAGACTAGTGCCTAAAGAGGGGATAACCATGTAAGGCTGCGGGTCAAGGTAATTCTTGGGTGTTCCCAGGGAGTAGCTGGAATTACAGTAATCTAACCCAAGGTTTATGGCTTTAATTTAGGTTAAATGATTCCTTATTAGGAATGGGATCAAGTTTCAATTAGGGTACAGCTATACAGGAGTGAATAGGTTGGGGCTACATTACAACCAGTCCCAGTGGCCCCACGGTTCAGCTCAGCCGCTTTGGCTTTGGCTATGTACTTCCTATCCGCCCACACCTATTTAAAGAGAAGCCAGCTACAAAACATAATTCAAAACGAAACCAACCACGAAGTAAGTAATATTTTTATTATTACAAGAAATGCGTACAAAATAAACAATTTTTATTTATTTTTTATATAGTTAAGTACTTAATATCTAACAAAAATCAATATCGTTATCATGAAGATATTCAAAAGACTGGGACAACGCTATCCAGCTTTAACAAATCCACATTTTTTTGGCAGCCTTTTCTGCAGCTGCACGATACTATTTTCAGTTTCGAATGTGGAGCTGGTGATTTTCTGGTGTATATCGGTGATAAAAAGTTATTATTACTTTACCAGCCCCAGTTTTCTGGGTTCCATGCGTTTCCTCGCCATAACATTGGAGGTATGTATGATCCTGAAGCGGACATTGCGAAAATTGCGGTTATGTTTTCCCCCTTTCATAGCTGGTAATTGACCCTACTCTCTTCTGTCCCTTTTCGGCAATGATTGTACCAGGATCTTATACAGTGGTCACACCGGTCTCATCCATGTAATACACATCATCACATCCACTTTAGATCCAGTAAACTGGTGTTTTTGCATAACATCTTCCAAGTTTTGAAATAACAAGTTAACTTCTTCTTTGTTAAATGCTGTCACACGATTCATACTTGTAGCCTCTGGTTGGCGAATAGTTATTGAAGGATTTATGCCATGTATATTGAAACCATAGAGCCAATCTTTTCCTGCAAGCTTCATCTGCCTGTTGAGGCTGTGCTTTATGTTATGTGTCTCATCATAAATGAAAGCTGCACTTCGTACTTGCAGTGGACTTAGGCCGTAAAAGAGTTAAGCTAAAAGTTTTATATTCTCAACCATACCCTTCTCTACTTCTGGTGAGAAAGTAGAATATCTTCCTAGAGAAGGTCCTGTAACTGGAACATGATTCTTTATCCGATCTTGTAGCGTACTGAAAGGTATGCCGAATTTTTTGGACGTTGACCGTAGAGAATTCCCAGCACTAACGGCTTCAATAGCCTTTTCTAACTCTCCCTTCGTCCATTTTCCTTTAGTTGTAGTACTTTCCCTGTGTCGCGGCATCTACCTAAGTATAAAGAAAGGTGTGATAAGAAATTGTTTTAAATAACAAACTATTAATGCATTGCCTTATAAAGTTATAATTTCATATGGGATAATGCCGGTCACTGACCTGCCGCCGCCCTGGCGAACGTCATTTCAAAAAACCCTCATTATAACATGTTTTATGGAACTTATCATCGCTTAAAGCAAACCTAACAATTTTCGTATGATGGCTTTTTTATAATTAATCAGTCTACACAAGTATCACATGAGTGTCATTATTAAACTAAACTTAATTTACTAGCTGGGTCCCGTTTTATTAAGTTACAAGTGTAACAAAAAATATTAAATTGTTAGTTAGGTATTCTCTTCTTATTATATGGCACAGTCGTGGTTAGTTAAAATGTTGGCATGTGTTTAGTTCAATGAGAGAGCTATGCCAAAAATTGAAAATAGATACCAACACGGAGCTAGGTTTCAATGTTGAGCCAAGAAATGTTTAGACTACATAGAGTAGTAAAAAACAATCTCCCTTATGTTGATATAGGCCGCAGTGGACTGCGGTAGTATTAAAAATAGTATAATAATAGTTGAGCGGACAGAGACAAAAATCTGGATTCTCGGGACACGTGTAAGGGTGCCCCGGCACGGCAAGGAAATAGGCCACATAGCGACCTTCGTATAGCGCGCAAAACACCAATGGCACATTGTACGCCTCGGCGAAGGCCGTACATGCCCGATGAATGGCTACACTACACTATATTGTAGAAACAGTTCCTATTTTGGAGTTCCTAACTCCATTATTGATTGTTATTTACAATTAAGGTTTCATAGACAAAGCCCACAGGCTTTCTTAATTGTGCGAAAGAATTAATAGAAATATTGATACGTAGGTTGCCCTGAAAGTTTCGGGAATCGGAAAAAATACGCATTTTAATGAAATAAAAGTACTTTTATTGTTTTTCAAAGTATTCTCCTTTGTGTTTAATACACTTTTTCATTCTCTGAAACCAGTTTTTAAAACAGTTATTGAAGTCTGCAGTGGGGGTTGACAAAATGGCCATTTTATAAGCGTCGACTGCTTCTTCCGCGGTCTGAAAACGCTGACCACGCAACCGATTCTTTACTTTCGGGAAAGTAAAAAAATCGTTGGGACTTAGGTCGGGGCTGTACGGAGGATGGTCCAGTAATTCGACGTTTTCGCCCTTCAGATAGTCGTCTGTTTTCTGAGCGGTGTGAGGGCTGGCATTATCATGGTGTAGTATAATACGGCGGTTAGGGTTAGTTTTTCGCAGTTCAGCAAAAACAATCGGTAAACAAACGCCTATATACCAATCGGCATTGACAGTTCTTCGATCTTCAAGAGCGATAGTCGCCACGTGACCCGATTTGGAGACAAACGTGGCTACCATTTTTTTGATCGTGCTGCGAGAACGAACAACTTTTGTCAGCTTCGGTTCGTCTTCGTAAACCCAAACTCGAGATTGGTTTTTCGATTCAGGCTCATATGCGTAAATCCATGATTCGTCACCTGACACAATACTAAAAACGGCATTTGAGCTTCCTCCATTAAATCTTTTTAAAGTTTTGCGGCACCAATTGACACGTACCGTTTTCTGGTCGTCAGATAACAAGTGAGGAATCCACCGGGAAAATAACTTCCGCACGCCCAACTCTTGTTGTAAAATAACTTGTACCTGACTCATTCCAATGCCTAAAGTCTCCTGAATCTCCCGATATGTGACATGCCTATCTTCCTTTATCAGTTGGCGAACAACATCGATGTTTTGATCGATAACGGCCGTTTTCGGTCGACCCTCACGTACGTCATCCGCAAGAGACACACGGCCACGTTGGAATTCCGAATACCACCTGTATATGGTCGTCTTTGAAGGTGCTTCACTACTAAAAGCAATAGTTAATCGGTCTCCACATTGTTGTTGTGTTAATCCACTTTTAAAGTCATAATAAATCATTGCTCTAAAACTTTCGCGGGACAGCTCCATTTTCACCAGCGACTCAACGACTTTAAAAAATAATTGAAAATCGGACATTGTTTTTTTTTTCTAAGTGGCCGGTGTTTTCGAATAATGAGACTATGCTTGTAAGAAAGAGGTATAACACATGTCAAATATACGTTCCTAAGTATTAAATTCCCGAAATTTTCAGGGCATCCTACGTAATCCTATAAAACTAAGCAGTCATTTGTCAATTCGTCTTAATTGAGAGCTCTCTTTTCTATCGGTAGAATTCCTCAATCGAGCGCTATTTATTGTGTGAGTTTCAATATATTTTCCGTAAAAATATAACAGAAAAATTATCCACTACGCCTGGACCTTACGTTTATACTTATAGCTACTCATACATAACGTCTATTTCTTATTTTTATGGGTGTTATAATATATTTGAGCACTTTTTTAACGGATCGTCGTTCTCTGTATGTTTGCTTACCCGATAACATTCCATTTATAGACCGACACATACTAAAACATTAATTGTAGTTTTAGTAAAAAATGATTTAAATGATGCTTTATGCTCTTCACAATTAGTGGGCAGGGCAACAAAAAATCGGTTAAGTGTATTATATTTTCTTTTATATTCGTTTTTGTTAAATTTCTTTTTAAATATGTTAATGTTATGTCTTGAATTCCCTAAAATTATTGTGTAATGCATCCAACGGATAGCAAAGCAATCGCTTATTGGTACCTCTATCCTGCATTCGAGTCTCTTACCCGCTTCTATTCTTCGAGAGCAGAGTGTCTCGACATAAAGAGCATTTTTTAAATATATTTAATTAGGACCCAGCCACAAACATATTGCGTCTGCGTTGATGAATTGGCCGTATTTATCGATCCAGACGTCATTGTTTCCATAAGATTTTCGCTTATTTGGATATCCGACTGTTTTATTTGAAAAAATTTCTCCTTCTAAAAAAATCGAATGTCTGTAAATAACAATTAAAATCTTCTATACAGTTTGCATTAATTGCTAGATGGGAGCTAAAATTATTTAATAGGAGGGATTTAAATGAGCCTTCAAAAGCAGTGCAGGTTGACAAATTATTTCTTTCTTCTAATATTTCCAAAAAACATTTTTCTTCTGGGTCCTGGTTAAAATTTCTTGTAAACATACATTCTAAAGAATATTTTTCGCTTAGCATTTTCCAAATCGTTTGCCTTTCCTCAATCGTTTTAATCAAATTTTTTGTAGTTGGTATCTGTGTCTCTACAAATCGAATTTTATCACCTTGTTTTTTATATAAACTTGGCATTTTTGAAAAAAGTAATTGCTCTTCTCCATAATATGTGATGCTCCGAGGTTTTTCTAACAGCTCCTCTATATATTTTTCCATTACCTAGGGGCATGAAATGTGCCAGCATTTTAGCTGTCAAACAGATCATCGATTAATAACACTGGTGTAATTAGCTATCGACATTTCTCGGGCAACAGTCCTCTCGCAACGAAGTGGTCGGTGGTAGTTGCTACACTGTGCCTGAATATCTGGGCAGCTATCTTCACCATCATTTTCTTCATTATAGATACATTTACATGCTACATCTAAATAAATGAAAATTAATGTTAAGAGAGAAGAAACAAAGTGTACATTTTGTATTATTTCAGTTCAAGAAGTTTGAAATCACATGACATTTCGGCAACAATTGAATCCCAAACTCTTCAGATACCGAGCCAACGCTGGAGAATTGTAAAAATTATCCATCGTAACAGTGTCCTCAACGCTCGAAACCTTTCAATAAATCGAGTACCACTTGGGTACTCTTGCCAGCTAAAACAACACTAAGAGCCGTGACTGAGGTGTTACCACCTTCGCTATTCTTTCCCTCGTAGATATCGAACTTAATAATTAGCCGATTCTTGACTCGCACAGTTCGTACGATTTAATTCCAAAACGTGCAGCCTTTGACCTTATTGCCTGGACCCAGGACAGCCGGCCTTTGAACAAAGTCAATGACTCATCGATTGCAATGTCTTGGTGAAGACGATACGATGATTGGAATTTGCCATTCAGATGGCTCAGTGTAGGACGGTATTAATTACTTGAATACCTTTGTCCTAACGAGTCAATAGGTTCCAAGGTCGGAAGGTCCGAAGGCAGTGAAAAGACGTGTTGTATCTTTCTGGATAGTTTATTGACTAAATAATCATTTCTTATGTCGCGGGCACAGCCGCTGCTACGCTCGCGTTACAGATCAGTCGCAAAGGTAGTATAGGCTGATATCCAATCATGTGCACCTACACCAACATTGACAATAATAAAATTATTAATAACTAACACTATATCCATACAGTTTTCATCAAATCCGTCGTCTGGTATGTATTGAGCGCTTAAAATCACGTCTTCGCTCTCCGGCTCTTCTGTGTATGAATTTTCTTGATGGGTAAAAATTAATTCACCAATTCCACAAATATTGTAACGCACAATACTATAGTTCGACAATCACACTAGTTATGGCACTTATTACTAACAACATTATAAGTCAGTAAAAACGAAAATATAACTAAACACCACACACTTAGGCCCATGAGGCCATTACGTCGAGCTCCACCCATAGCCAATCTAACTCGATCCGAGACCAAGTTATGAGCCAGAATAGGCCACTGGGAGATAGCTCATAAGTAACCCCGTAAAATGTGTTACTGTCTGACAGTATACTTAATTCAGACAATAAAACGTTCCCCAAATCATCAGATGGATGCCGGGGGCACAAAAGGGGATGTCCTTCCACGACATCAATCCATGTAATATAATTGACCTCGGGGCCCGAAAAGTCCATAGTTACACCGAAAACACGGACACCGTGCCAAAACCCCTGGCTCTTACGATTGTGCTCAGCTTTTCATTACGCGTCTGCTTCAGCGAATTTTTGAATTGCGTTCTTCTCATTTAATGGCCTTAATACGTACCTTGTAGGCCTCCGTGCTAGTACCCGCTTGCGTTACCGTGAGCTTAACGAATAGGTCTTCTAGTTCTTGTCCGAGCTTTTTTAGGATTATTATGCTTTAGGTAATTCGACGTTCGATTAATCAATATAAGGATAAATATGGTGTAGGTGTTTCGTGTATGCGCAAAATTAAGTAGGCTAAACGAGTATAGTATGTCATTAACCATTGTGCCATAACATTCTCGGCCAAAAAAATTTGGGACTACGTGACCGTACGTAGTTGCCCTTGAGTGATTATACCTAAACCACTTTCGTGGAGATTGATTTTAATGGACTGTATGCGTGTGCTTATAGGTATAGCGGGAATGCGGTGAGGTAGAGAAACAACCAGGATTCTTCTTGTACTTGCTGAGGGCGGAGGAGGATCTCTTCTTTCTTCCCTTTTGGTGTTGCTTGCTTCGCTGCTCGATGAATACTGATTTGCGAGCGCGCGCGCCCGCTTTTTATATTATTTCGCCGCCGGTCGCGTCCCCCGCGACCCGCGTTCCTCCTTCGCCCTTAGCGATCTTTTATTTACTGATTCAAACGTTATATACAATATTTGTTAGGTTTTAGGTATTCTAAAGTGACATTTCCTACTTTCTAATTAGAATCCTATTCTAAAGACAAGCGTATTATTTTCCCCTATTGGAATCTTATTGGCATTCTAGCCTATCCTAACTTAGGGCCGGGTTTGCCCCTGTATTGAAACACATTACTACTTTGTCTTTATTTACAACTTAACCTATTCGTACGTTTCGTCGTGAACAAGGACAATCGACATTATGCGACACGACAAGCATCCGTGTATGCTTCTTTGGTGCTTTCCCCAGTTGGTGTTGGGAATTTAGATAAAAAGGAATTCAACACCTAAAAATATATGTGGGGGGCGAAGTTAAGCTGGCAATTACTACACCTTGCTATCCCTTCCAGAGGCTCCTGCAGCCTGCCTATACCGCGGTTGATAATTAACCTAAACCACGAACAATATTTTCGTATTGTGTCGTTCCACCTCACACATCACTTCTACAGACTTATGAGGATGAATTTTTTTTCACCATGGATCCTGCATTACCGTATGCGTCGAACTCCAATGCTAATTTGCCTAGTCGCCGGCAGGTCTAAGTGCCCTGTGGTGTATATCGACGCTAGAGTTTCTGCGCGCGCTGCATACGTTTTTGCAGTCGCACCGTCACGCGCAAGTAACTTTGCAGTTACAATAAAACTATTGTGAGTGCCGGTCATTTGGCACGACTAGTACTCCTGTGCCATTTTTCAACAGTATGTTGCTCGGGGCTTTTAAAATTGTGCTTTTATGGACTATATCAGCCCCAAGGAGACCAGTCACATAATTTTGATTTTTTGAGTTCATGGCCTAATCCACGCCAGTTTTCTATGTGGTTGAGTGTACAATAATTTTACTTGTTTAAGTTTATTTTATAGCCAATTGGCTCTGAGCGACGTTTCGCGCCTAATTTTCTTATTATCTTTTTGTAACGCTTTAAGTTGGTCATACAATTTTTGAATTTCGGTCATAATTTAATTTATAGTATTTGTATTTTAATTGTACGTGACCGTACGTAGTAGCCCTTGAAACGTAAGCCTAAACCACTTTCGTGGAGATTGATTTCGATGGACTGTATACTATAGGTATAGCGGGAATGCGGTGATGGAGAGAAACAACCAGGATACTTCTTGTACTTGCTGAGGGCGGAGGAGGATCTCTTCTTTTCTTCTTAGTTGTTGTTTACTGCTTCGCTGCTTGCTTGAGACTGACTCGCGAGCGCGCGCGCTCGCTTTTTATACGATTTGATCGGCGGTCGCGTCCCCCGCGACCCGCGTTCCTCCTTCGCCCTAGCGATCTTTTTATTTATCAAAAATAAACATTATTCACAATTTTCTTATGTCCTAGGTATTCTAATATGTTATATTCCTAAATTCTTATTAGAATCCTATTATAAGCGTATAATTCCCCATTGGAATCTTATAAGTCTTCCTAAGTAGGTACTCTAGCCTATCGGAACTTAGGGCCGGGTTCGGCCTAAGATATTGAAACACACAAGTATTATATCTTTATTTACACAACTTAACCTATTACTAACAACTGTTGTACCCTATTCTAACATGCTTATCTATTTATTCGTTTATTACCTATACCTATACTTATTTACATATCTTCGTCGTGAACATTAATCGTTACCAATATTTAGAGAGAGAGAGAGAGAATAATAAAATAAGAAACATAATTTAGTTTGTACCTCTGTACCTAGTTGTTGCGCTGCTGCTTCGATGGGGTTGACCTCTGACAATAGTGGTGGTGGCCGATGACGTTGTTGTGGCCGACGTTGCCGTTGTTAGACGCTGCTGCTTTGATCTGCTGGCGGCCTCGCATCACTGCTCCTACAGCTTGCCGGTCTATTTTTCTTGTTAGGCACTTGTGGACTCTCTTCCACAGTCCGTAAGCGCAGATATAAATACCGCCGGTCCGACGATAATACAACATCCGCATGTAAAAGGCGCCCTTGGTGCATAAACACCATCAAGTCTGTAAATGGCTTGCTAAATTAACTCAGCATCACCATCGGGGCTCATCAAAGGATGCCCCGGCAAAGATAAAAACACGCTAACATATATAGGGCGCCCTAGAGAGTCCCACCTCAGTTTAGTAAACAAAAACTCTACCATATCGTATACAAAAATCTATTGTGTAGATTCGTACAAGATTAGTACTAATCGATAGCGTAACCTCTTCACTTTTATATGAGATCAATAATAAAAGTGTAAGTATAAATATTTTCACGAAAAATTAATTGAAATGAAACAAGTCAAATTGTTTCAGCTCTCCTAATATCGAGGTGATTTGAAACAGAAATCGAGGAGGGTTGAAACAGTTTCTAAATTGGGATGAATTAGGGTTATTTATTTAAAAAAAATGTAATAATTGAAATGTATTTATTAAAAAAGTAAAAATTGGAAACAAAAATACAACTTTTTAGTACCCTCTACTGAACAGCATTTTTACCTAAGATCAGAATCAACATTTTTTTTTATTTTAAAGCAAACTAGCTTTAAACTAAACAATCATCTGTCTTAGAGACTTTTTATAATTAGGTAACTCTTATTAATGTAAAGGAACAGCAATCAGTCTTAATGTTTCGCCCTAATAAGTATCGCTTAGAAATAATAAACAATTATGATACACACATGACAACCACGGACGCAGTCCGCCATTTTATAAAGAGCATTGTGTTACCACCACCACTGTCCCTTATCATCTGCGCAATATTCCAAGTTCACGCTAAGCTCTAACTTGTCATCGTAAAATATGAATTTTATTAGCTTTACGTGATTATTTGAACGAATGTGAACTTGGGATAGGATTAGTCAACGCGTTCTTGGTAACGCGGTCGATGCAGTAGGGTTCCTTATCTCCTCCTTCCTTAAGTTAAACTTAAAAAAAAAAACATAATAAGGTTTAATTTTAAGGTTATAAATGTTTTAAAATACATAGTTAATCATTAGATCTAATTAATTCGTCACTTATGATTTGTTAATAACACCTGTTTTTCACTTTCACTTTAATATCTTTCTGCAGTGCGTTGATTTGGATTTTCTCTGGGTATCGATATCTAGCCTCGAAACCAATGCATTTATTTTATTTCCATTTGGAGACGGAGCCGCCAGCGAGTCCACTTGTTATTTGGTTCCTTCAGTGAATATAACCATGCTAATGGTCTATGATGAGTATAGATTTGAAACTTTTTTCCGTAGAGGTTAGGTCTATAGTGTCTCACGAGAACCCACAGAACCGCAAGTAACTCTTTTTCGATAGTACTGTACCTTTGCTCAGCTGAATTTAACGTACGACTGGCGTAAGCGATTTGTTTATCATTACCTACCGTTCTAACCTAACGCTATGTTAGAAGCGTCCGTAGTAAGGATGAATGGTTTGGTAAAGTCTGGGTATTGCAAAATTGAGGCGTTTGTTAAAAGAGTCTTACAGGTTTCAATTCAAATGCTTTAACGAATAAGAATTCGTCAGACGTTTCAAACTTTAATCCTTGTTTAACATTGATGTCATTGGCTTTGTTATTTTGGCTAAATCAGGAATGAACTTTCTATAGTATCCAACTAGACCTAGGAAACTTTTAATATCTTTGAAATTTTTAGGGAGGGTATAATTAATTACCGCACGAATTTTATCCTCGTTTGGTTTTCATCCTTCCTTAGTTATTCTATGTCCTAAATATAAAATTCCCGTTGTGAGAAACTCTGATGTATCTAGTTGAATTTTAAGGTTAGCCTTTCTCATTCGAAGACTTTCATTAATCTTACTATGTGTTCCTCAAAAGTAGATGAAAAGATTATTATATCATCCAAATAAATAAGACAGTGAGTTCCATGTAGCCCTTTAAGAATATTATCCACGTCCCTTTGAAACGTAGCAGGAGCCGTTTTTAGACCAAAAGGCATCCTTTTGAACTCATAATGTCCACTTACTGTACTGAAAGCGCTTTTGGGTTGATCATCAGGATTCACTTCAATTTGATGATATCCCGCAGCTAAGTCTAAGGTCGAGAAATATGAACTTTTGCCTAGTTTATCGAAAATATCCTCAATATTCGGCAAAGGGTGTTTGTCGTCTATTGTGATTGTGGCGACCACTGCACACACATTAACCTCCCTGCAGCAGTCGGTTAACTTAATTCTATGCCGGCGCGCGAGCAGTTAGCCGACCCCACGTGACCAGTTTGGGAAGATAAAGGCCGGCGCTCGCGCCGCTCCGGCAGTGCTATCCCGTCTGCCACGGCGAATGCATGTCTCGCTGCCTATTGAACCCGTGCTTACGCGAGTGGTGGTGTCTGCCATCCGGATGTATTTGGCCAAACTCACCATCGCGGCTCCGTCTCGAACAGTGGGCCCCCGCACCATCGAGGCGAGCGCGCCGGAAGCGTGTGGTTCTGCGAGTCGCTCGAATAGTTGTTGGGCGTAGGAGGTGTATGCGGTGCCGCCCTCGTTGAACTCACGGTTTGACGTGACCGTGACGGCCCGGACCGGTATATCCAGAGGCACAGTATAGTCATTGGCAGCAACACCAGGAGCAGCGCCACCGCCAGAGGGTGGTGTCGACGCGCTCGAACCAGGCGTACTAGATGGGATAGCAGACTTTGGGGTTGTTGTTGGTGTGGAGCTTGTGCTCGCCGCAGGAGTTGAGTTTGACGGCAGTCCGGCGAGCGACTTTGCTCCGCGGTCGTACCAAAAGACCTGGGTACTGCAGACTATGTATTTCTGCGACGAGGACCTGCTAAGAGAGCTTTAGACTCCCCATACATAGGTCCATATAAGGTGCTGCAGCGAGCTACCAAAACCTTCAAGATCGACATCCGAGGTAAAGAGAACACTGTAACTATAGACAGGCTTAAACCAGCATATATGATATACCAGAGATGACAGCCCCAATGATTCCAGCTCCAGCCAGCCTACGCTCGATCCAGCGCCGGTAGTTCCTGTACCTGATGTCCCCCGAAAGACGCGCTGCGGTCGATCAGTGCATTTTCGAGATTACTATCGACCGTAGCAAGCAACGGTCTCGGTGGGGGAGTAGTGTGGCGACCACTGCACACACATTAACCTCCCTGCAGCAGTCGGTTAACTTAATTCTATGCCGGCGCGCGAGCGGTTAGCCGACCCCACGTGACCAGTTTGGGAAGATAAAGGCCGGCGCTCGCGCCGCTCCGGCAGTGCTATCCCGTCTGCCACGGCGAATGCATGTCTCGCTGCCTATTGAACCCGTGCTTACGCGAGTGCTATGCTTAACGTTAATTTTATGTTATTTTCGCTTTCATTCGTGTTCCTATCTTCTGAACTGTAATCTGTGCTTCCTATCTTCTTGTGCCTGTGCTTCCTACCGCTTGTAGCTGTTAAAGAACTTTATAAAATATAAAATAGTGTGTCTACAACGGACTTTTAATTTCAACGCCCGGTAGGCACCCTATAGTGATCTCATTAAGTTTTCGATAATCTATGACCATTCTATATTTTTGTTCATTAGACGCGTCTATTTCCTTAGGGATTATATGGAAGAAGAAAAAGATTAATTTCGGTTTATAATGTCGGTTTTTAAAAGCTTATCCACTTGCTTTTTAATTTCCTCAGTTTGTTTAGGCGATTGTCTATAAGGTTTTACAAAAATGGGGTTTCTTCTTTGGTTCGGATATATGCTTAATTTCGTGAGTAAAGGTTAGAGGAATTTCTTCATGATGAAATATATCTCTAAATTCATGACATAATATGATGATGGACTCTCGTTCTTCAGAGTTCATATGATCCGTACGCAATTTTTCTAAATTCTTGATTAGTAATTCGTCATTACTTGAATTCATCATATGAAGACAAAGTATTTTAGTATCAAAACTACAAATGGTGTAAATATGTCAATTAACATTTCGCTCTCACATCCATTCAGTACCGTAGTTTGTGCGTAACTTTTACTACATTGTATTACAGCACAAAGCATTCTTACATTTTCCGAGAATTTAACTTGGTCAATGATTCCTTCACCCTGTAACAGTTGTGCTGGGATTATGACCCTTTGTTCGGTTCGCGATGGAATTGTTAAAGTTAATATTGGTATTTTTATCGACTAGTAGGTATTAGAAAATTGTATTGGAATAGTTGTTTTTGCCGTAATTAACAATTCATTCTCGAGGTCTAGTTTTGCATTAAGTTTCTTTAACAAATCCATGCCTAACAGACCATCAAACTATTGGAGGTCATAAATATAAAATTTATGTTCGAAGTTTTCATTGAAAATGTTAAACAGCGGTATTTTTATTACCGTATTATGTGACCTAATGGTATGCGTAGTTATGATTTCAAATGACTCAATAGATTTGAATTCTGAATAAAAATTATACATAACTGTGTTATTCAGAAAACATCGCGAACGACTAGTGTCTATCAGTAATTTTAGATTTAAATCTGGTTATAAAATGAATGGTAGAAAATCCCTTTTTATGGGCTCTGCCTTTTGTTGGAGGCCCTGACATGAAAATTTACTTCGTTATTTGAAGTGGATGTTCCTTGATTTATTTGATAGAAGGAGTGCTATTAGACCTGGGCGTTTGCGGTCTTGCTCTGTTATTAACAGGTCTATTCGTAACCTGGTTTGGTTGCGAATTTTGCGCTTGACGCATGCGATTTCGAATTAAGTTGTCTAAAATTTTGTTGACCCTATTCGTCGATTATGAAATGGTTGCCTATAATTGTTATGTTAAGTACTTCCATCATTGGATGAAGTACTTGTTGTATTAGAATTCTTTATAGTTTGATTGTTATGCTTATTACCGTTATTTTTCTTAAAAGATGCTTAAGATTGCGTTTTTCGATGTTTATACTAATGCTCGTCAAAGTTAGCCTGTTCTAATGCTAACTTTAGAGCTTCTTCTAAAGTAGCAGGTTCTTTTACTTGTATAGTTCTTAGTATTCTTTCCAGAATGTTGTATAAGAATACGTCTAACGCTTATACGAATACGTCTAATGGTTAAAAATGTTCATTTTATTTGCATTGTTGCTGCATCATGTTTTTCTGCTAATTTTGAAAACAGTTGATTTTTGATGGATTGAATTCGTGCACAAAAATCATTTAATTTCTCGCCACTTTTAATAGTTACATTTTCGAGTTCAGTCTTTAAGTGTTTTTCAGTACGTTGATCACCAAAATGCTGAATTAATAAAGCCTTTATTAACGTCCAATCTTGCGCCGCGTAATAGTTTTCAGACATCATTTTCGCTGCCTTTTTTACTAGTCTAGAAGTTATTACTTCTAATAAAAAAGAATATTGATCCACTGATCCTTCATGATAATGTTGTATTACTAAATCGCACTTTCTAAGGATTCTACTAAGTTGCCTCGGATCCCCGTTATACGTTGGGATGATCTTCATCATCTCGGCTAACAATGGTATATCCGGGTTTCTATAAGTGGTTCCCGATGCTTGGGATTGAGGTATGGGCTGAGGGGGTATGCCTAGAGGAGGCATTTGGGCTTGTATGGGACAACACCCTCCTATTCTAGCATATTGAGGAGGCATTTCAGGTTGATAAAGGGGAAACCCTTCATCACCCTTGAATATCCTCGTCACAGCCCTCATTACTCATATTATCTTCTTGGATCTTTTGTACCGGAGGTTGTTGCATTGCTTCGTTACGCGCAACCTCTGCTAATATATCCATACGAATTAAAAATCTACTTTATCGATTTTAATCGCGAATCTCTCAAGAGATGTTAGATATATTATTTTTATAATATAGACTGAAAAAGAAATAAAATTATTTAAGTGTACCAAAGGACAAAGATAGAACCTTAAATCGTGTACGACCTTTATAAGGATTGTTGTACACTCACCGGTTTTTAAAAGCGTAATGCTCCCTTTTAACATACACAACACACAAACTACACAAAATTAATAATTACTCATTAGGTAATGAAAATGTAAAGTTTGTAGTAAATGTACAGATAATAAATTTACAATATAGAAATCTATTAATTAAGAATTTTGCGACTAGGAAACTATTGGCTAGGAGCTCCTTAATTCTATTAGAAAATTGTACAATACGAAAAAATATGCAAAGAGGGGGTTTGTTCAGGAAGGAACGGTGTTAGAGTGATTTTCTCCACCTTCTGGATCCTCCCGATTCTGTTTTCACCTCTAATTGCTTTTCTCCGTTGTAGTAATGTAAATCAGCACTGTATGATTTATATTACACTCTCAACAGCTTGCTTGATATATGTGAAGTTGAAGATGTGGGAAATTCTTCTGATAAGTTCTCAATAGAAGCGATCTCTCAGGGCGAAGACAATAAAGATTTGGCCACTTACTTCAGAGTCCTCGGTGACCTGGTAATCTTCAGAAGAATCCTACCGGCTGCGCCAAAAAAGTCGTGAGCGGTTTTTCACTAATTGTTGAAAACGCTGGGGTTGACTGACGGGGCTTCTGGGCGAAAATGCAGATTTTAGTTTATGAAGATATATATTTCACTTGTAATGTAACAACTGATCGGAGAGAGGAGTAAGTCCAGAATGAATCAATGGGGACGCAGTCCGCCATTTCATACAGAGCATTGTGTTACCACCACCATTGTTCCTAATCATCTACGCAACATTCCAAGTTCACACTAAGCTATAACTTGTCATCGTAAAATTTGAATTTTCTTAGCTTTACGTGATTATTTGTACAAATGTGAACTTGGTATAGGATTAGTCAAATGAGGTTACGACATTGTGATACAATGTCAACCTCGGCAGTCGGCCTGAGGCAACGTCGTATCTAACAGCACTTAGTGACGCGCCCGTGTCTATTAACCAATAATGTGGTTTACCGTTGATTTCTAATTTGATAGAATTTAGATCATTGAAAGTTAGAATGTGCTTGCCATTCTCGAAAAAACTGCATTTCGTCATCATTTTGTGGATCTGATTCTTTTTCCAGAACGATTATCTGTTGTTGCCTGTCAGATCTGTTATATTGTAAACGTCCCCGACCTCGATTGAAATTTGGGCGCGATGGATTATTAGGGGGATCTCTAGTTGGATTTTGTTGGAACGATGGTTTCCTTGTAAATAATCTGTAGTTTTGATTTTGCGGGCGGCGTCCTCTATATGTGTTGAAAGTGGATCTGTAGTTTCTGTCACGCATATCGAATAATTGTTCAGTGTTTGACGATTTTAATGAATTTATAGATAGCTCCTCATCTTTTGCTCCCTGTATCGCGTCTATTAATGATTTATAGCCTTTTGCCAATATAAATGCAAAAAAGGCGGCTTGAGGAACAGTTCACACGTCACACTATAAACAGAATAGTCATTATATACAGTCAGTGTTAAATGTCAATGTCTTTTTTTTTTAAACAAAAAAATTTTTTTTCTAAAATGTTATTGATTGATTAAAATATCTTTATAAAATAACTACTAATACAAAACTGTACAAAAAAAAAATAATAGAAAACAAACACAAAAACAATGGCACACATACACGCACTATGGGTCGCGCTCAGTCGAGGGACCGCGGCACAGCTTCCACGTCACCGACCTCGAGGGCAGATGAGTCAAGGGCGTCATTGACCACCATGGACAGCCGATCAGCCCGGCGCCATCGCCATAACCGGTTCTCCGCCAGCGCGTGGTCTAGGTACAGTATACCCCCGTTGCCGGTGGGAGCCGCGTCGCCCAGCTCAATAAACAGCAAGTCGCCCAAATTAGGCAAGGGCGTGTTGGGGCACATATAAAGTGCACACGTACTCGACTTCGTGGCCCTTTACGACCAACGCCGTCGAGTACAGCGATACAATGTGGATTGCAGAAAAATTTAGACATCGAGTCCGAATGCTGTGGAAGGTTGCGTCTATGATCACGACAGCCATGATTAGGATACGACAGTACGCCACGACGGAAAACAGGAAGTCGCCCAAATTAGGCAAGGGCGTGTTTGGGCACATTATGGGATGGTCCACCACGCACCGAAAGTGCACACGTACTCGACTTCGTGGCCGTTTACGACCAACGCCGTCGAGTACAGCGGTACAATGTGGATTGCAGAAAAATTTAGACATCGAGTCCGAATGCTGTGGAAGGTCTCTTCTATGATCACGACAGCCATGATTAGGATACGACAGTACGCCAAGACGGAATAACAGTTTATAATTAAGAGTAAATCACAAACCAAAACATCAAACCCATAAGATCGGATCACATCCAAATAAAGGAAAAGCTATATCAGCAAATAAACCAGGTCGAATTGCCCATAACAAATAACTAACATGTAGATAATTTTAACTTAAAATTTGCATAATCATGATTATTACTCTTTGTTGTAAAAATCAAGTCGAAAACAGAATATTTTGTTAATCCGGGATCATATTCCGGCAGAACTGACAATATCAGGTTATTCCCCATTTTTCTCTTTTTGCATTCTTCGTAGAAGTCTTGTAAATTCTGTGGGTTTTTAGGACCAGTAGTATGCCCTCTTTTTAGTGGCTTTACGATATCCCCTATTAATAAAGGTTGAGTACCCTCACTTGCCAATCGAGGCTTGTTCCAGTAACATTGCACTGATGTTGGTGATGGTTCTGTGGACTTTTTTCTAGCCAATAAAGCACCACCAATGTGTGCTTACATCCACCTTGAAATAAAATAGCGATTTCGTTTTATAATAGGCAACATTTATAATAGGTAGTACATTACTAGTGAGGCCGGGAAGTGAGGGGCTGCCGGCGGAGTAAATGGCCGGCAACCCCTCACTTCCCGGCCGAGGTATGTATAATGCTTTTCTCTAACATGCAATGAAATAAAACAGCATTAAAAACATTTTCTTTCTAAGAAATTTTTAGTCAACTACACAAGTAATACATACATATACATACAAACATAAGTTCTTTTTAAAGTTTGACTTGTTTGAGAGGTATGTTCATTTTTACTTTTAAAAATCAGTATTACTCGGTGCGATCGGTCGGACCCGATCACTTCGTGAATTATTATAAACAAAATATAGCCAATGATTGAATTTGTAGAAATTACAAAATGTCACAGTTAAACAAAAAAGCTAATATTTCTTCCAGATTGTTGGCTAACAGCCAAGATGCCGGGTCACAAACCTATGTCAAATGAAAATTTTAAAAAGGCACTTGTCGATCTAGGTACTTCCCGGTCGCTTTTTAGATACGAGTACGTAACGACAACATTTCATTACATATTTGATAAAATTAATTTTGTCTATTTATAAAAATGGTATCGCAATGTTTCATTAATGCTGTAAACATTCTGAAACCATATTAAAGCTGATACAAAATTATAATATTACCTGCTTGTGCGGCACACCCATCACATTCTGTGTCTAAAATAGTGCTTTCATTTTCATCAATATGCACTGTCGCTAGATAATACTTCTTCGTTATCTTGTGTTCAGGAACGACTTTAGGTCTTACAATGCATTTGGAGGTATCTCTTTTCATCTCCACATAACCAACTGCGTTTTGGACATAACCACTTCTAGAAGCCCTAGAAAAAGGAAAAATTATACTTTTATAATTAAGTTATGTTATTGTTAACAGGTTAACGTCCAACTTGAGTTCAAGCAACTTACATCAATGTTTTCACACCTCTAATCTCTGCAATGTTGTGCTTGTCGCTAGTTCTTAAATATTCTGTAATAATCGCCATGTCCATATCCGGCAAGTTTCCGGAGTCAGCTTTAACAAACTCCTTTGCTAAGCTCATTGTATTTCTTAAAATCACTTGGTGAAACAGTCCTTAGGGTAATGCAAGGGTCGTCGAGAGGAGCAGAATCGTTGTCCAAAATACGTGTGCAAGTCGTCGTGAAAGCGTCCAATTCCGTATGTAAAGTAAACTAGCTGGTGGTCGTCGAGAGGTGCAGGTATACAAAGTCCAGGGGCAAGCAGAAGTCGTTGAAATTGGCATAGTTTTCAGACACCAATTCCGCTGCCTTTTCTACTAGTCTAGAAGTTATTACTTCTAATAAAAAGGAATATTGATCCACTGATCCTTCACGATAATGTAGTACAAAATCGCACTTTCTAAGGAATCTACTCAGTTGCCTCGGATCCCCGTTATAGGTTGGGATGATCTTCATCATCTCGTCTAACGATGGCATGTCCGGGTTCCTATAAGTGGTTCCCGATGCTTGGGGTTGAGGTACGGGCTGAGGGGGTATGCCTAGAGGAGGCATTTGGGCGTGTATGGGACAACACCCTCCTATTCTAGCATATTGAGGAAGCATTTCACGTTGATAAGGGGAAACCCTTCAGCACCCTGAATATCCTCGTCAAAGCCCTCATTACTCATATTATCTTCTTGGATCTCTTGTGCCGGAGGTTGTTGCATTGCTTCATTGCGCGCAACCTCTGCTAATATATCCATACGAATTAAAAATCTACTCTATCGATTTTAATCGCGAATCTCTCAAGAGATATCATGTTAGATTATTTTTATAATATAGACCGAAGTAGAAATAAAATTATTTAAGTGTACCAAAGGACAAAGATAAAACCTTAAATCGTATAAGACCTTTATAAGGATTGTTGTACACTCACCGGTTTTTAAAAGCGTAATGCTCCCTTTTAACATACACAACACACAAACTACACAAAACTAATAATTACTCATTAGGTAATGAAAATTAATAGTAAATGTACATATAATAAATTTACAATATAGAAATCTGTTCACTAAGAATTTAGCGACTAGGAAACTATTGGCTAGGAGCTTCTTAATTCTATTAGAAAATTGTACAATAAGAAAAAATATGCTAAGAGGGGGTTTGTTCAGGAAGGTACGGTGTTAAAGTGATTTTCACCTTCTGGATCCTCCCAATTCTGATTACTCCTCTAATTGCTTTTCTCCGTTGTAGTAATGTAAATCAGCACTGTATGATTTATATTACACTCTCAACAGCTTGCTTGATATATGTGAAATTGAAGATGTAGGAAATTCTTCTGATAAGTTCTCAGTAGAAGCGATCTCGCAGGGCGAAGACAATAAAGATTTGGCCACTTACTTCTGAGTCTTCGGTGACCTGGTAATCTTCAGAAGAATCCTACCGGCTGCGCCAGAAAAGTCGTGAGCGGCTTTTCACTAATTGTTGAAAACGCTGGGGTTGACTGACGGGGCTTCCTGGCGAAAATCCAGATTTTAGTTTATGAAGATATATATTTCACTTGTAATGTAACAACTGATCGGAGAGAGGAGTAAGTCCATAATGAATCAATGGGGACGCAGTCCGCCATTTTATACAGAGCATTGTGTTACCACCACCACTGTTCCTTATCTGCGCAATATTCCAAGTTCACACTAAGCTATAACTTGTCATCGTAAAATTTGAATTTTCTTAGCTTTACGTGATTATTTGAACGAATGTGAACTTGGGATAGGATTATTCAAATGAGGTTACGACATAGTGATACAATGTCGCGTTCATGGTAACGCGGTCGATGCAGTAGGATTCCTTAATTAGCTTCATGAGACCAACGTTTGCATTCCATACATTGTACCCATTTTTCATTTGCCCTACTATTTGAATAGGGCTCAAAACAACAAATGCAGATGCAATCTTCATCTACTTCTTTAAGTCATTTTTCACTTTGACGTTTTTTTTTTTCTTAGCCTTTTTCCCTTTATTCATAGCTTGTGTCAGTGAGGTGTGGTTTGACGTAGTAAATGATAGAACGAAGTCTGAGGTAAAACGAGGAATGAGGAATATCTTTATTTGTGAAACAAGGCTTTTTATACTAAAATCATATGTATTAAGTAAAGAAGGGATAACCATATAAGGCTGCGGGTCAAGGTAATGTTCGTGGGTGTTCCCAGGAAGTAGCTGGAATTACAGTAATCTAAACCAAGGCAATGGCTTTAATTTAGGACAATCGATATAGGTTCCTTATTAGGAATGGGATCAAGTTTCAATTAGGTTGCGGCTATATAGGACTGAATAGTTTGGGGTAACACTACATGTCTCCCCCAATTTTTTAGGCACAAATCAATACAATTAATATTTTTGACTTATTCTACTTAAATGTATTACTTTATCTATGATTATACAATTTTATTCTATCAATGTCTTATGTACTATATATCCTTAATGAATACAAGTTTATAATACAGATTTTTACATAATTATGATAAATAGTTATGCACTTCGTGACTACAAATGTTATTGATTCTAACAGTCTCTGATTCTTTGTTTGCTCTGTGCTGTCTCTTATTTTTATCGAGATGTTCCTTATTTGGGAGATGGTGTTTTGTTGCGATAATATACCTACAGGTAACTTAGTTCTTAATGATTTCGTTTTAATGACGCACCAATAACTTCTTCGGCGTCAAGTAACGGGTCAAGGTCCAGGGACGGACCGTCCGGCAGCGACACCAAAGACAGCCGCCAAATGACCCGCCAATATAATTGCGACGCCGGAGCCCCCGTCAGCCCGCAACTGGTATAAAACGGGTGTCCACGCCGTCCGGACAGTGATCTGTGGAGCTTCTTGGTAGGGTAAGACTTACTACGGTAGAATTCTCGGAGATCGACCAATTTCTGCAAGACGGCTCAGGGTTGCTAATAACTTCGGCTGATCTGCGCGGGTCCTCTGCAATAGGATCTAAATCAGCAAAATAACTCTCTGAAGTAACTGTTAAAGGTGTATCTGTAACCTGGCTGGGCAAGTAACCGTCGTCCTGGAATGTTTCGGTGTTCACGGGCCAAATTCCTGTGAGATATGTTGCGAGGTGTAACCGCTATTTCAAGTGCCGTTTTAACTATTCCTGAAATATCTTCAATGGAATGTCATAAAATTATTTTTTATTATGTTATTTACGTTAAGTCTTATACTTAAATCGTCTTCGTTGCGTTGATTTCACTCGTTGCAGAGATGTCAGGAGTTTCTTTATGTGCCGTGTGTGGTGTATTTTTTTGTGCCGGCTGATTTTCTATAATGTTCGGATTGTTCGCGCTCAGTCGAGGGACCGCAGCACAGCTTCCACGTCACCGACCTCGAGGGCAGATGAGTCAAGGGCGTCATTGACCACCATTGACAGCCAATCAGCCCGGCGCCATCGCCATAACCGGTTCTCCGCCAGCGCGTGGTCTAGGTAAAGTGTACCCCCGTTGCCTGTGGGAGCCGCGTCGCCCAGCTCAATAAACAGCAAGTCGCCCAAATTAGGCAAGGGCGTATTGGGGCACATTATGGGATGACCCACCACCGCGCCGAAAGTGCACACGTACTCGATTTCGTGGCCGTTTACGACCAACGCCGTCGAGTACAGCGGTACATTGTGTATTGCAGAAAAATTTAGACATCGAGTCCGAATGCTGTGGAAGGTTGCGTCTATGATCACGACATCCATGATTAGGATACGACAGTACGCCACGACGGAATAACAGTTAATAATTAAGAGTAAATCACAAACCAAAACGTCAAACCCATAAGATCGGATCACATTAGGGTGTAAAGGTTTGTCACAATGTCTTTTACACACCGTATATATAGATGCGGCTGAATGCACCACACTAAGATATAGTATTAACGACCCATTAACCCATGGGTAATGATCCTTTACTGAAAGTAATGTACGCTTTCTATTTCATCATGTAACCTTCATCGTATGGAACTAAATTACTATATAAGGAAACCCTTTCTATTCTCTTAAATAAAGGTCATTCTACCACGAACCACTTTGAGTATCATTTCCGCTCCTGTAACGTCAGTCACTTCAAGTGTTTAGAGAATAGATATATGTATGGGCGTCTATCTCTAAGGTGACGGAAGGAAACAACTGATAAATTGAACACTGTATTAATTAACAATCACGTGTATACGACACAAGGGATTAAACGGGACTGCCGAGGCTGCGTCCTGTCAGCTCATATCACGGTGCACATGCACTAACATATGAGCTGACGTAGCCAATGTCCCTATATCACGTCCCCCCTTTATAAAAAATAAAACAAAATAAAATAATGATACATACAATTATCTCTCTTTTCGGATCTAATCATAATTCACCGTGTATAGTCAAGCTACTCGGATGTCGTACAGGTGTGCATTCCGCTGACACAGCGCGTCGCGCAACTGCCTGACACCATGCGTTTCGCAATGCTTGATAACCATGCCTTGTAACGAATAAAATGGGTTGAAGATGTGAGGTTAGCATTAATGTTAGAAATGTAAATAATGCCTGCGGGTCGCTCTCCGCAAAACATTGGACCTTTGGAGTACAAGGACCTCTTGTCGCTTTTTACGCCTGATTCTGGGAAGCTAGCAGCTAGTGTGGTCAAATTAATAATGCCAAAGTAAATTCATGCAATTTATTATGTTTCATTACATAGGGCCGCTCGTGGCGGACCCCAGAGATATACAATTGTCGACAGCCGCTACTACAATTACGCGCGCCTACCGGTACGACGCCTGGTTATGGCCAAAACACTGTACGCAAAAGTCTAGTGCACTCACAGCTATCCTGGCGTGTCGGTACCTCAGACGAACCGGAGCTGGTGAGATCGCGGGCAGGAGTTAGGGCGAGCCACTCACGCGTCCCTCGAGCCTCAGTTCCATCGAACCGGGCGAAGGCGGTGGAGTGCGGTTGGCCCCGACGCTAGTACGCGGGAGCCTGCGTCGACGTCAGTGTCACGTGTGACACTGCCTTGGAGTCGCCGGCGACAGGCCTAGGCCCGCCGCGCGGCACGTAGCCCACGGGGCGAAGCTACGTCCTACGGCAGGAAGGGGGCAGGCTCAAGAAGCCATGCCGAAGACCTGGCGGCCTGCAGCGCAGCGCAGATTACCGGCGGGGGGATGACACGTGTAGCCCGAGCTTGACACTACTGACGAACACTTGTCTATTTTACATTGGGAGTGTCTCCGCCAACAATACTGAGCCGCGGGCCGAAACTGCGGCCTTTAAATATTTATTTCGTAGGGCCGAGTTTCGAGACCCAACCGCGCGGTTCCCTTTCTATGTCCAGTCTCCCCAAAATGCCAAATCTCTTTTTTCCTTCGACCGCCCAAATGTGCGTTCCGATTCACTACAGTTCATCCGCATCAAACATGCTTAGGCGGCCCTTCCAATTTTCCAGATGTCGAAATAAAACAAGCGTCCTTTGACTTTCATAATATTACACGGGAATAGTTTTAATTGCTCTTTATTATAATTAATAAACGACTTCTTACTTTTGCTTAACTCCCATGACGTTTAAAGTTACGCGAAACGGAGCGCCGATTTTCGGGCTGTCACTTTATTTTCTTTGACAAGCACCCGACCAAAACATAGATAAAAATATTAGGTTAAATTCTAATATTATTTCAAATATACTCAAAAATGTGGAAAGTGATCGTGACCAATAGACTCAGCAAGACGAAAGGAGCTTTCTCACATGCCTTTCGTTAAGTTCTGTGCAGTGGATTGCTAGCAAACTGGGCGTCAAGTTTCCGCCAATGCACGCGCTTGTCGAAGCCAATGCTTTGAAAATATACCACTTTGGGGATCAAACCTATGATCTACATATAGTCCATAAGGTATGTTATGTTTCTATTAAGACACCAAAGTCTAGTATGTGTTATTCATACTGAAAATCACATTCAATTCTTTGAGGTTATGTTTACCATTTGTATGAAACAAAGTATGTAGGTCTTGCGTGTAGTATCACTACAGCCTATTTGCATTGTTTTAAAATACTAATATTAAATTACATTCACAAATGATACTGAATTACAACCATGATTTTAGCAACATTAAAAAATAGGTAAATTCAATTACGCACCGAAATGGCATTGTAAAGATAACATAAAAAGTAACAGAAACACTTATTTAGTTCTTAAAACACTTCACTTAGTAGATAACATGTTGCCGTTTGGTCTGGGGTTGACCCTGTTCCTTATGGACCACAACCGTAGGTTCCATTCTTAATACTGTCTTTCTTAAGTAACTGCGCGTTCATTTCTTGCATCGGATTCTAACGAAGTAGCACATTAGTATTGCCAAAATCATTAGAATTATAAGATTATAACTGCTGTTATACACAAATAATTAAGTTTTGTCCAGTCGTGCTGTGCACTTCTGCGATAGCAATATTGTTGCGTGCACCATCCTCCTTACTCTGGTTGTAACCCATGTTATAATGTCATGATCCTTTACTGAAAGTAATGTACGCTTTCTATTTCATCATGTAACCTTCATCGTATGGAACTAAATTACTATATAAGGAAACCCTTTCTATTCTCTTAAATAAAGGTCATTCTACCACGAACCACTTTGAATATCATTTTCGCTCCTGTAACGTCAGTCACTTCAAGTGTTTAGAGAATAGATATATGTATGGGCGTCTATCTCTAAGGTGACGGAAGGAAACAACTGATAAATTGAACACTGTATTAATTAACAATCACGTGTATACGACACAAGGGTTTAAACGGGACTGCCGAGGCTGCGTCCTGCCTGCAACATGGCGGGGAATCGGAATTTGGCTAGTCAGCTCATATCACGGTGCACATGCACTAACATATGAGCTGACGTAGCCAATGTCCCTATATCACGTCCCCCGGTTGTACGTTGTTTCATAGACAACATTTTCACAGAATACTGGTTCATAGAAAATGTTCCTTGTATTTTCATTTTTCAGAGCTCTTAAATTGTATAATCTGGTTTTGTACATTTTTTATTGTTCAGATATGTAGTTCCTAGACTTTCATTTCATAGCGTATTCAATCAAATATTATTAATTCGTATAGTATTTAGTGTCTGTAACAGTTGTTTCAAAAAATGAATATTAATAGAATGTTGTTTGTCATAATATCAAACTATACAGTATGTATCACCTCGTAGAGCCAAGAAAGAAACCCATTAATATTTAGATCATACTAAACAACTTTTACTATGGGACAAAACTAGAATTCGCGAAAAAAATACTCTCCCACGTGTCCATGATCACGCAATCAAAATGTATGAAACTGTCAAAAATTTTTTCGTGAATTCGGGTTTGACCCCATAGTAAAAATTGTTTAGTACGATCTAAACATTAATGGGTTTCTTTCTTAGCTCTTCGAGGTGATACATACTGTATATTTTTTATTCAGCCATAATAAAACTATAGAATTATCATTACATACCATTATACAAATACAAAAGAAACACCTTTGTACAAAGAATTTTAGTAAGCGATTTAGACCTGGGAACCGGTCGACGAAGCCCCGCTGCGCGGGGCTTCTATTTCTGCTCTAAGGGATAAAAGGTACCTAACGAACCTATCCAGGTTAGAGTAGGGGAGGTACAAATTTGTTATTTTTTAATGCGGGGGGGTCCGCCCCCCGAGCCCCCCTCGTGGGGGGCTTCGCCCCCCTTCCGCCCTTTTTTTGGTTTCGCAGGAATGACGATAGGTACGTAAACAATTAATTAAAAGTAAGTAGGTATTTTCTTTATCCGGGAAACTACGCTCGAAACCTAACCAATCCAAGTCGGTTTTACCCTGATTTATTACTTGGATTGGTTAGGTTTCGAAGCTAGAACGGATTGAAAGGCTAACTAGCCTAACCTAACCTACTTTGTCTACAACCTACCTACTTTTACTGGTAGCAGTTTGGTTTTTTTTAAAGGGAGGGCGAATCAGTGTCTACCAAACAAAAATACACGAAATATGACCCATTAGGTAAGAATAATTATTACTATGCAATAAAGTAAATAGTGGAACTAAATATTATATAAACTAGTAACTATAAAACAACAATCTATGAAATCAGTGCCTGCAAAACAAAAATACATGAAATGTAATTCTAGTGTTTGGTTACTTTGTAAAGTAAAAAAGTTAGATAGCAATATACATGGAACTAAATGTCTGTGAAATATGTTTTAAGCAATTAAATAGTCTATGAAACAATAATATTGGAACAGAAAGTATATGATCCAAATAATATAAGAACAAATTTCTGTGAAACGAAATTCTATGAAACTTCTGTCTATGAAACAGTGTGCCACCCACGTCCCCCCTTTATAAAAAATAAAACAAAATAAAATAATGATACATACAATTATCTCTCTTTTGGGATCAAATCATAATTCACCCTGTATAGTCAAGCTACTCGGATGTCGTACAGTATGCTAAGCACATGATTGGCGCGACAGTATCTCGCCGCGAGATGGTCTATCCGTCCTTCTTTTGTTAACATAGCTAGTAAAGGACGGGAGATCTATCTCGCGGCGACATACTGTCGCACCAATCATGTGCTAAGCCTGCTGGTGTGCATTCCGCTGACACAGCGCGTCGCGCAACTGCCTTACACCATGCGTTTCGCAATGCTTGAAAACCATGCCTATTTGCATTGTTTTAAAATACTAATATTAAATTACATTCACAAATGATACTGAATTACAACCATGATTTTAGCAACATTCAAAAATAGGTAAATTCAATTACGTACCGAAATGGCATTGTAAAGATGACATAAAAAATAACAGAAACACTTATTTAGTTCTTAAAACACTTCACTTAGTAGATAACATGTTGCCGTTTGGTCTGGGGTTGACCCTGTTCCTTATGGACCACAACCGTAGGTTCCATTCTTAATACTGTCTTTCTTAAGTAACTGCGCGTACATTTCTTGCATCGGATTCTAACGAAGTAGCACATTAGTATTGCCAAAATCATTAGAATTATAAGATTATAACTGCTGTTATACACAAATAATTAAGTTTTCATCACACTTGCTGTCTAAGCGCGCCATTGCTTGCGCGCGTAGCGGGAGTAATAGAAAAGTGAAATTCCCTAGGGAGTAATAGAAATGTCCGTACGTCATTTAATAATATTATGTCTTAAAACTTATTTTTTGGTAGGCAAGTGTGATGAAAAACATTGTATGCATCACGATCGGTAAGCGGAATACTAACTCGAGTCATAAAAGCCCTCCGCCTAATAGCGTCGGGCTTCTAACACTCTCGTTAGTAATTCCGTACTTACCTCCCTTGATGCACAATGTACTATTGTTATCCACTTGTCCAGTCGTGCTGTGCACTTCTGCGATAGCAATATTGTTGCGTGCACCATCCTCCTTACTCTGGTTGTAACCCATGTTATAAGTTAAAATTGCAATGACTGATACGAGGGCTGTTCCAAAAGTTTTTAGTTGCTCCGGTTCTTTTCATGCGATTTCAATAAAACTTACACCATTTTGAGGGATATTTCAATGACGCTTTAGGCGGTGTATATTTGTTTTAGCAAAGATTTTGGATATTTTTATTATTTTGTTTTACTTAGACGTGTCGAGCCTTACTCCAATGACCATGATACCGGTTTTAAGACACTTTTTTAATGAGATGCTATGAACATCATTCGCTTATAAAACTATTTTATTTTATAGGTACTAGTAATTGAAGATATTTTCGTTATTTATAAGTACAAATTACGTGATAACCCTTACTTTAATCATAATTGAGTAGGCATCGAAAAAAATCGTAAACTCGAAAATTGGAATTTCGAATATTGTTAAAATCATCATTCAATCAATAATCATTGTTCTTCAGTTATAATTAAAAAACGCAAAATTAACTTAATTATTTATCCCGGGTATATTTAAGTACGGCTTTCAAATATTTTTATACAAAATATGGTTCAATGTGTCAAAAATGACCAATTTTTCCATACAATGTTAAATTTCATACAAAACAGCTTTTTGTAAAAAAAATATAATAAAAAAACTATTCCCATTACATGCATAAATTTATTAACCATAATAAGTATTAAAATATCCCTCACAATAGTATAAATTTAATTTAAATCGCATGAATAGAACCGGAGCAACCAAAAACTTTCGGAACAGCCCTCGATACATGTCATAATAAGCGGACGTCATACAAAGAGTTTTGTGAAATGAAAAACCTTTTTTATCTAAATATGCATGTACAGTCAAGGGCATTAATATATATACACTTCTCCATACTGATCCCTTACAAATGTGTCTATATATTAATGCACTCGACTGTACTTAAGTATTTTAATACAGAAACATAGTAATTACATATGCATACATACATATTAAATCAAAATTGCACGTAATCAGCACATTATAACACATACCTACAAGTGTATTTTTACTGTAAGTAATCAGTAATTTTTGTCTGCTTTTGTTTTTTTATTTTATTGTAAAAACAGTCTCTAATACTATTGTGTATAGAAGACATAGCTATGGTCAAATTATCATTTTCAATATTGCTGTGAACAAATCGTGATAATAATTCTGCAGCTTTTAATGCCTCTTCTGCGGTAGGTAATGGTGCTTCCTCGACTTCCTCTTCCCCATCACTTTCGAGTTGTTCCTTAGCACTAATGTTCTGTACGATATTTTCATCGGTGGGTTCTTCGACTGTGAGGAGAGCGCTATCGATGTCTACATAATCTTCCCACATTTCCGGTGCTGCTAAAGAATCTGAATTTAGGTTTCGTGACCACAAAGATAAAGGAATGTTATCTTCTTCATCGAATTCATGTTAAACCGTCGTGGCTTTTAATGAATAGCATGTTTGAAACAGTTATGAATGGTACTTTGTGACATTTTATTCCAGCCATCATTAACCATCAGAATTGCATCTAGCACCGTTATTTTTGTAGAAGAGTTGTTTTCATTAGCATCAAGACAATTAATCATTTTGAGCACAAGGTTCTTCCTAAAATTCGTTTTGAGTTATCGTATTATTCCCTGATCCATTGGCTGTAGTACTGATGTTGTATTCGGCGGAAAGAAAGCAAGTGTAATAGACTTTAAATCAGTAACATTTGGATGCGCCGGGCAATTATCAACCAGCAATAGAATTTTTTTCTTTTTCTTCACCAAATCACGATCCCAATCACGAAGTCACTTTTCAAAAAGTTCTGACGTCATCCAAGCTTTACGATTGTTTGCATAATCGACAGGTAATGATTTGACATTTTTAAAACATCTTGGTTTTTGTGACTTTCCAATAATGAGCAATTTCTTCTTCTCTGTGCCACTCATATTCGCTGCTACTATGACAGTTATTCTATCTTTCGACAACTTACCTCCACTACAATTTTCACCTTTAAATTTTAAAGTTTTATCGGGCATTAATTAGTAAAAAAAGTCCAGTTTCATCAGCATTAAATATCTCATCATCAGAAAATTGTCTCCGTAAATTCGGCCACACAGATGTCAACCGGTTTGTTGTTGAATTTTGATCAACAGACGAAGATTCACCGACAATTTTTCCCGCCACAATGTTATGTCGAACTTCAAAACGACTGATCCAGCTTGCAGAACAATTGAAGTCGAGAATACCAAAACGCGTGGCAAAACCATTTGCCTTTTCCTGTAGCATAGGGCCGCTGACAGGTATTCCTTTGTTTCTCATGTTTTTAAACCACTGAATTAATGCTTGATCAATATTTTCTTATCGTGGTTTTCGGAGCCTCTTCGGTTTCAAAACATTTGAATTGAACGATTTCTTAATACGGTTCTTGTTTTTAAAAATCATTGAGATTGTCGAATGACCCACGCCAAATTCCTTTGCGAGACAAGAGTTAGATTCTCCATTTTCTAATCTGCATATTATTGCACCTTTCTCCTCAATTGTAAATGCTTCACGTCGTTGAGAGGACATTTTTTTCATAGTAACAAACGAAAAACAATGCGTGACCTTCAAGCGTCAATTACTCACTGAGATTCAAAACAAAAACGAACCATACGTGCCGAACGTCGTCGGGAATCAACGGACATTACCGAAGGTGTAAAGAATCATGACGGTCAGGTAAAAATTTAGATTACAGGCCGCCCTATTTTTGGGGGGGGGAGGGGGGTACCCTCTAAAACCACCCCCACCCCCCGGAACCCCATGGTTATGGAGATATTCATGAATAAAGTTTATAGGTTAGAATAGCGCTATTTCACAAAGTGAAGCTGTTGGACTTCTGGGACCGTGTTGGACTTCTGGGACACTATTGGACTTATGGGAACGTGTCGGACTTCCGTAACTCCGGCCTCCGCTTCTTTTATAAACACTCTAGGGGTAGGACAGACAAGACCACGTGGAAGTGGGGTGCTCCGATTCGGATTTGAGTTAGTTTCTGTTACGCAAAACAGCTTTATCTTATAAATATGACTTTAAAAGTGTAAAAATCTGTTAAAAACGTAAGATTAAGATAAAACTCTTTTACTTAACAAAGCAACATGATAGGTGGTTAAAAATAAACACAAAGTATGTCAAAATAATCAATTTTATTACAATTAAATTACTTAAATCTAAACTTATACTAATAAAAGCTAAATTAAACCTAAAACTATAACTAAAATAAAACTGCAAATCAATTTCATAAACATACTTTATTGCCTTAATTAACTCCTCATATGGATCTAAATGATTTACATACACTCTCCGCCTCCATACACTCTCAATCATCCAATCTTCAAAATTATTTTTATTTTGCTTACATCTAAATCTTTTTTTTTAATTTCGCCATTGGCTTTCAATTCTTTGGGTGTGTGTCCCGTCTGGTGCCACAAATTTGTTTGTAGGGTCACTGTGGTTAACTTTTTGGTGGACGTACCCATACTGTGGCAAACAGTCGTACGCCCTCCAAAAGTCCGTGTGTATCACTGACCCTACCTCAACATGCTTTTGGATTAGTGGCACCAGAGCCTCTGCAGTTCTTGAGTTGTCGGGACACACCTCCAGCCTCAAGTCATCACTCCCATCTTCAATCATTCCTATCACCCAGTGTCCTTCGATCTGGCGGCCCCTATTATATTTTCGTTTTCCAAATTTTGATTCATCAATCTGAACTACTTTGCCAGGGCCGCCAATCTTTCCAGCAGCGTTTTGGTAATGATTAATTCCATACTGTGTTACCACCTCCTGACAGTAATTAAACCAGTCGTTGATGGTACTGTCGGAGAGGACTGTCGGATTCTGCCTGGAAGACACCTCATTTTTTGTGGAGTGATAACTGAGGTCTTGTGAAAATGCGTACATCACCCTAAATATAAACAATAAGCTCAAGCGAGCCTTGTCGAACCAAGTCCCCTTGGCTCTCGATACTGCCTTTGTTCGGCATCCTGCCTTTCGGCAGCGAAATCTGCCCAGTTGTCCATTTTCTTTGGTAATTGTCATTAACGCTCTGTGCTGGTTGCACATCTTCCGGGTAGGCACCAAACCCCGGTCCTCCGCAAACTGGACACACTGCTCATGTGTCCCGAGCTCTTCAAAAACACGTTGCCAATTCCACATGTCCCTGAAACAATGAAAAAATTATTAAATAAACAAAATAGGTACTTTATTTTACATTGAAATGTACTAAAGTTACCATAAACAGTTACATTAAATTGATTTTAATGCCACCACTGCAAACAATATCTACTAAACCTAACCAGAATGTAATAACATTCACTACAGACTGTACTAGAATCACTATAAACAATAAAAAAAAAACACCATGCAAGTAGCCAAAAACACCACAAAATATTTTTTCTCTATATAAAAAATTGTATTTATACAATATCTAAACCAACCATATTTGTATAATTTTAAATACCACTGCTACAGAAAAATGCAAAAAATATTAACAGAATAAAAATAATAAACTAACCTTATCTCCTGCGCATAGTAGCCGACTCTTCGTCCCGATGATCCAGAGGGTCTGGCTGCGGGCACCGCAGGAACAACATCTTCTTCTTCGTCCCAACTAGTACTAGAGCTACTGCTCGCTGGTACCACAACAGAGCGAGTTGACCCGCGAGGGAAAACCACCCCACTGGGACCAGCAGTAGGTTCGAACTGCACAACCGATGCCGGCACGAGCGGCTCTATTGAGTCCAAAACTCGCGCACTAACGACCGGCGACACTGGAGCTGCCTGCACGAGCGGCTCTGTTGAGTCCAACACTCGCACTTCGCTCGACTCTTCGGTAGACACGGAAGCATGGGGCTTCGGGGACGCCATGGTAGTCACTGAATGCACAAATTACAGGAGTACGTAAAACGATCTCGACTGCAAGAGCAACAAACAACGACTGAGTGTGACACTACGCGACAACAAAATGGCGTCACTTTGCGTTTCGTTATACCAACTACAATAAATATCATTGAATTATTGTAGCTAAATATTACAAATTTTATCGTCATCATCAACAATGATTGTTTCAATAATTTATTTTTGCATAATGGATAAAACAACAATTTTAAAATGAGAAATAATAAAATAAAACACATTTTTTTTTACCAAATAGCAAAACAAACAACACGATACTAATATGAAAACTTTAAAAAAAAATATCTCGAAAACCATACGTTTCCTGCACGTAAAAATTGGTGAAAAGCTTGCTTTTTATCTAAACTATCTACAAAAAAAATATGAGCCTTAAACTCGACGGCCTGTAATCTAAAGTTTATCCATAAGAAGTAAAGTGGTGTAAAAAATGTTAATCATACTAAAAAATGTTTATAATTTTAAGTTATTAATAGTCATTAATAAAAATCGTCTACAAACCTAACTGGTCTTTTAATTATCCTACCACTCCTAGATGTGCGTGGCGGATCGTTAGCTTCGCTTACGTTCTGCGGTGTGGTGGAGTCACTTACTTTAGGATTTGCACTAGATTGAATGTCTTCGTTCCAAACGTAAGCAGGCTTCAACCTGTAGCGGAGAGTGACTCATTACAGCTGAGACCACCCACCGCGAATCATTTTAATAAATTAATTGTCTATTTTTCACATGTAATATGATACCATGTAATTCGATATTGTAAACATAGAAAATAATTGTTCATTTGTCTTCCAACCGTTGCGTGTATCACTCATTACGCACCCCTACGCTCCTTACACTTCATGGCGACCTTGCCAGGATTCGAAACTGGAATCTTCTGATTTTTCCAATTTTAAACTATTCATTGATATAATCTTCGTATTGTTTGTATAATAATTTAACTTTTTGGAGTTTAGTTTGGCCAATAGCTTCGTTTCGGCGTTTTGGTCCTAGTTTTCTAATATCTTCCTGAAGTGATTTTAAATTATCATATAATTCGTGAATTGTGGTCATTGTATACTGATACTAACACCATATTAATATTTTACAAGGGAAAAATTTTATGCCTTAATTCAATTTAGTATTAAATAAACGCAATAATTTAGTCATCTTAAGGTTTTTACTGGGTTCCGAAGGCGGGTGGGCGGCGAGACTGGTTGGGGTTCGGTGAAGTGTGACGTCGCTGCTTGCAGGTGGCTTCTACACGTTCTGTTCTGCTTGGCTCGCTGCTTTGTTGCTGTTGTTGCGCATCATTGTTGCTATGGTTTGACGCTCGATCTTCCTGGTGAGCCGTTTATGCAGTTTTTTCGATAGAGCGTAGACGAAAATTAGGGCTATCAAGACGAGTACAGCTGTAGTCAAGTAAGTTGATATATTTGTGATATCGGTCTGCTCTGTCTGGGCGCTGTTCGCTGCTCCTGTTTGTGCGATGATTACTTCTTTCTGTTTCTCTTCTTTTGTACACCCTCCACCCATGACGTGGTTTTGTTTCTGATCGCTGCTGCTGATTTATTTTTCGTTCTTGGACAGCTGGTGGAATGGCTGAGGGTTTCGTTGATGCGGCGTCGATTATGCAGAGCTGGGCTGGGCTGGGCTATCTCGAGTTACCATGAGGCTAAAGTACAAGGTTGAAGAAAATGAACAATGACTAACGACATTATAAAATACGTACAAAAATGCGATAAATGTCAGAAACAAAAAATTCATAGACATACAAAACAGCCACTCAATATTACGAGCACGGCAACAGCATCTTTCGACAAAGTATTTTTAGATTTGTGCGGACCCCTAACAAAAGATTCAAACGGATATAGCTATATACTTAAGTTACAGTGCGAGCTCACTAAATACGTAGAGGCATACCCACTTTTGAACAAGGAGACCGAGACAGTCGCGAGAGCACTAGTTAATAATTTTATTTTAAGATTCAATTGCAATCAACCGCTTACCACCATGAAAGCCTAGGATCCTTGGAAAATTCACATAAAGCTCTAGGAGCATATTTAAGGATACAAACAAATAACCAGGCTCATCAGTGGTCAGAATGGTTACAATATTGGTGTTTTTCATATAATACCACAGTTCACTCAGCAACTAAATATACACCATATGAGTTAGTATTTGGAAAATTATGTCGAATTCCAAGTAATATTATTAAACAAGTTTACTCAATATATAATTTTGATTATTATCCTATAGAATTTAAGTATAGATTACAAAAATCCCAAGAGGATGCTAGAGATAATTTAATTAGATCAAAATTATTAAGAAAAACAAATTATGATTTAAAAATTAATCCAATACATTATAACATAAGAGAATTAGTTTTAATCAGAAAAGAAGATAGAAATAAAATTGACCCAGTGTATCAAGGACCATTTACCGTAATACAAGATCAAGATCCAAATGTAAAAATATTAATATCAGGCAAAGAGTATCTAATCCATAAAAATAGAACTAAACCCTACTTTAAATAAAACAACAACAAAAATACACCATAAAAATATATATAATAGTATAGAAAAATATATACACACACACAAATTAAGAGAAAAAAAAGTACACACACACACACACGCACTACATCATGAAAGTAAGAATGTCAACATCAATATCTTTAAGAGCCCGCTCCACGGCCCTTGATAACCAGTCCGCCCGCCGCCAACGCACAAACCAATATCGGCCATCCCCGGACAGCCGAAAATCCAGGAACATCACCTCATTTTCCGCATCACAGAACCCCAACTCCCCAAACAGGACGTCGCCCAGCCCAGGCGCAGGGTTCACAGGACACATCAGATGATGTCCAACAACGGCCCCGAAGACGGCGACATATTAGTGAACCAGCCCCGCCACAGGCCGCACCGCGACCCCGTGCAGGGCCACACCATGCATTGAAGCGAAGGCCACAGCCTTCTCGCGCGCCAACATAAATGTAGGATCCATGAAGATCAATGCCATTTTTTTTTTAACAGAATATTACAAATCAACCACTCGGTATGACGAGGCAGCAAGTAATAAAGAAGAAAAATAACAAACCCTAGCCAACAAAAGTTACCTACAAAATCAAACACCATGCCAAATACGAAAGTGCACACTAACAGAAATAATAGTATCAGTAGACAACAAACATCATAAACAATAAAAGCTCTAACCATATCGGGAACGAAACAAAATAATATCTCACCATTACTCCCAGCTAAGCATAAATAACTAATTACAATTATTAGCTATATAAGGAGCCTATAATGTAAACATAAGAGAAATTGTATAACCAGATAGCATTTAAGATCATTTTTATATTCAAAAATAGTTTTAAGTACCAACTTGTATACTTAGATAAAAGTACATTAAAATTAAGCCAAAAATAGTTTTCACACAATTTTTGTCACAAAAAAAAAGGAAGGACGTGTAGCGGAGAGTGACTCATTACAGCTGAGACCACCCACCGCGAATCGATTTAATAAATTAATTGTCTATTTTTCACATGTAATATGATACCATGTAATTCGATATTGTAAACATAGAAAATAATTGTTCATTTGTCTTCCAACCGTTGCGTGTATCACTCATTACGCACCCCTACGCTCCTTACACTTCAAACCTATCTATTGAAATGCGTGCTTGCCTGTTTGGAAACTAAATAAGGAATATTTTATCGTTCCTTTCTAATACTTTAAATGGTCCCGTATACGGTGGGTGCAAAGATTTCCTTACCGTGTCATCGCGGACGAATACATGTTCGCATGTTAGCAACTCCTTATGGACAAATAAAGCGCGATTATTTCGTGGGCCTACAGCTGCTGGTTTGTACTTGTAGGTATATACTTTCGCGAATTTTACTAACTAAACTAGAAGTATCGGTAGGTTCCTTAGCCTGTGTGGCAAAAAAGTCTCCGGGTAAGCGTAACGTCTTCCCAAACATCATTTCTGCGGCGCTTATGCCGTTATCGCTGCGTCCAGCGGCACGCAGGCCAAGCATGACTGTGGACAACTCGTCCTCCCATGAGGTATTGTCCATCCTGGCCATAAGAGAAGCTTTCAACGTGCGATGGAACCGTTCGACCTTGGCATTACTTTAAGGATGAAAAGCTGTAGTCCTAATCCTATTTACGCCTAATAAAATCGTTAGTTCCCTAAATAAGCTACTCTCAAAAACAATGGCACACATACACGCACTATGGGTCGCGCTCAGTCGAGGGACCGCAGCACAGCTTCCACGTCACCGACCTCGAGGGCAGATGAGTCAAGGGCGTCATTGACAGCCAATCAGCCCGGCGCCATCGCCATAACCGGTTTTCCGCCAGCGCGTGGTCTAGGTACAGTGTACCCCCGTTGCCGGTGGGAGCCGCGTCGCCAGCTCAACAAACAGCAAGTCGCCCAAATTAGGCAAGGGCGTGTTGGGGCACATTATGGGATGACCCACCACCGCGCCGAAAGTGCACACGTACTCGACTTCGTGGCCGTTTACGACCAACGCCGTCGAGTACAGCGGTACATTGTGGATTGCAGAAAAATTTTGACATCGAGTCCGAATGCTGTGAAAGGTCTCGTCTATGATCACGACAGCCATGATTAGGACACGACAGTACGCCACGACGGAATAACAGTTTATAATTAAGAGTAAATCACAAACCAAAACATCAAACCTATAACCCTCTGCAAGGTTTCGTGGAAGCTTCAGATACATGGCAACTAAATGCTGGAATGTACTTTTACCGCCAATCCGGAACCTGGAAAGTTTTAGATGTTTTAAGGCTAAAGTTAAAATGAATGTACTAAAACATCAACGAGATCAAGAAGCTTTACGACTGGACACAAGTTGTTTTTAGGTTTAGAAATAGGTACAGTAAACAAATGGTCAATATTATGTGCTGCATACTACTAGTAAGGGAGCCAAACTCAAACTTAATCAATGAAATTAATTAATATCTATAATTGTATTATGGGTGTAACTTAACGTTTAACTTTGAAATGCTTACCTCTTTGTCCATCCCGTTGATGCCGCCTGATATATCTATAGTTGTTTAGTTTAAGCGTTAACTCCTCTCCTTTTTGTAGCTGTATTTCATATTTTTACCATAACTATCTTTCTTCAATCTACTTGATTTCACTATTTCTTCTGTGTATACATTGTACATATAACCTCAAAAATAGTAGTTGCTTGTATTTCTAATAGAAAATTGTGCGTGTAATTCTATTAGAAAATTGTACAATACGAAAAAATATGCAAAGAGGGGGTATGTTCAGGAAGGAACGGTGTTATAGTGATTTTCTCCACCTTCTGGATCCTCCCGATTCTGATTACACCTCTTATTGCTTTTCTCCGTTGTAGTAATGTAAATCAGCACTGTATGATTTATATTACACTCGCAACAGCGTGCTTGATATATGTGAAGTTGAAGATGTAGGAAATTCTTCTGATAAGTTCTCAGTAGAAGCGATCTCGCAGGGCGAAGACAATAAAGATTTGGCCAGTTACTTCAGAGTCCTCGGTCACCTGGTAATCTTCAGAAGAATCCTACCGGCTGCGCCAGAAAAGTCGTCGTGAGCGGCTTTTCACTAATTATTGAACACGCTGGGGTTGACTGACGAGGCTTCTTGATGAAAATGCAGATTTTAGTTTATGAAGATATATATTTCACTTGTAATGTAGAGAAGTCCAGAATGAATCAATGGGGACACAGTCCGCCATTTTATACAGAGCATTGTGTTACCACCACCACTGTTCCTTATCATCTGCGCAATATTTCAAGTTCACACTAAGCTGTAACTTGTCATCGTAAAATTTGAATTTTCTTAGCTTTACGTGATTATTTGAACGAATGTGAACTTGGGATAGGATTAGTCAAATGAGGTTACGACATTGTGATACATTGTCGCGTTCTTGGTAACGCGGTCGATGCAGTAGGTTTCCTTAACTATCTTCATGAGACCAAAGTTTGCATTCCATACATTGTACCCATTTTTCATTTGCCCTATTATTTGAATAGGGCTCAAAACAACAAATGCAGACTATGCAGTCTTCATCTACTTCGTTATGTAATTTTTCACTTTCACGTTTTTTGAAATAGGCACAGTGTCAAGGAGGGGGAGTGACATATGAAAACACTAAGATACGTTTACACTATTGTATTTCTCTGTATAATCTCCCTTAGTCTAATGAACCGTGCTCCTATATACATGTTTTGTACGTGTTTTAAGAGGCAATCCTTTATCGTCATGGAGAAGTGTTTAATCTATATTTTATCTCTACTACGTTGTCTACGTGACGAACGTGTAGGATTGTGCTAGCCTATCACATCTCCCCTGTAAAGGTAAGGGATTCCCTCCCCTGAAAAAGAAACACATACCAAACAAAACCAAAAATACACAACTACAAAAAAAAATATAAGCTATAAAATATAAATAAAAAATTCAACACTTTAGCTTTTAAAATTAATTTAAAAAATTAGTAAAAATCAGTATAAGTAAACTCCTTATGCATAATAGTCACGTTAATCAGTTCACGTTTAGTAAACAAATTGTCATATCCAAGTCCTTGTGTCTTAGACACTACATACTTTTTTTTTAAATGCTCCGTTAACTAACATCTTCCGTCCTAAATCAACTTCAATACAGCTTTTAACTTCTGCAGAGCATAATCAGATTTCGTAATGCTGCGTCTTCGGCGCGCCTTCATCCTTGAAAATTCTGATATGCGTTCTGCAAAAGTAAAGCGAGTCAAATAAACAACACTTTAAGCGGGCGTTTCCTTCCGCTTCACTTCAGCTAAGGGATACTCACGCGTTCAACAAATCGGTCAGCCGACCACAATACAAAAAAAAATATATCGCTCAAGATACAAGGAAAACAAAATCCACGCGCACACACTAAGTACTTATTTCAGGCATTTCAATTTAACACAACCATGTCCAAGAGCCTCCGCAACTGATATAAATATTTATTTACATGTATAGTCGAAACCTCAAGGATGAAAAAACCTGCCTTGTATCTTGGGTACCCTTGCTATAATCATCCTAATTTGCCTCTCGGGCCTATATACCGAAATCGTAATAAATAACAAACAAATAACTAAACAAACCAAATCCATATAAAACTAAACATTCTAATGAAAACCTCAACATTTAAGAATTCCAAGAACTCTTAGTTGATCAGGCTAATTGTTCTATGACAGTATAGGTAAACAAAACATATTTTCGCTTAGTCAAGAGCCTTCGTTCTCTGACCTTGCTGAACATGCATTGCTTGAACGAATATATGTTTACTATTATACCTATAATTTAATAATTTGCTGGTATAGATATTTTTTAACGTACACAAAATGTATAACGAAGAAAAAATTCATTTAACACCGGATTTGAAAAAAATATATAAAGAAATCTCTCCTACAACTTTTACACTATTCAACAAAAAAAAAAGATCAAACGCGAGTACTGAAGCTCCTAAATAATATCTAAATTAATGATTTAACAATCTATTCTTACCTGTTACCTAACACATCACAAAATATAATTATACAGTACAACAAAATCAACAAAAAAAAAATACCTAAGCATATCCATGTTGCTACCGCACTCTCGTCATTGCTGAACTGCTGGACTGAGCCGGGTGCTCGCTGACGGCACGGTGCTTGCCACATTATAGTTGACGGCGGCCAATGCGACGCTGGATCCGGGGGGAAGCCAGTCGGTGCTGCTCCCGAGGAGACTGCATGATGGAGACGACAGCCCTTTTCAGCTGACACAATTAGAGGCAGCCTTCGTCGATCCAAACCCCTGTTCCTCGACGCCATATTAAGGCTTCTGCAGAAGATCGGTGGCGTCCGGGCGGGCGTTCACGTTCTTGGTGTAGATTTCACGTATTTGCGTCGTTTTAATTGCTCAAAAAAAAATTTGTTCTTAAGTTGTCACTCCGCAACACTTATCCTGTCACTCCCCAACCCTGTCCTGTCCTGTCACAGTCGCCATGAAATAGGCACAGTGTCAAGGAGGGGGAGTGACATATGAAAACATTAAGATACGTTTACACCATTGTATTTCTCAGTATAATCTCCCTTATTCTAATGAACCGGGCTCCTATATACATGTTTTGTACGTGTTTTAAGAGGCAATCCTTTATCGTCATGGAGAGGTGTTTAATCTATATTTAATGTCTACTACGTTGTCTACGTGACGAACGTGTAGGATTGTGCTAGCCTATCACATTTTCGTTTTCTTAGCCCTTTTTCCCTTTATTCATAGCTTGTGTCAGTGAGGTGTGGTTTGACGTAGTAAATGATAGAACGATGTCTGAGGTAAAACGAGGAATGAGGAATATCTTTATTTATGAAACGAGGCTTTTTATACTAAAATCATATGTTTTAAGTAAAGAAGGGATAACCATGTAAGGTTGCGGGTCAAGGTATTTAATGTTCGTGGGTGTTCCCAGGAAGTAGCTGGAATTACAGTAATAGGGGAGACCTAGGAGAGTTGACACAAATTTTACATATCCACGCATAACTTCTTTGTTATACAAGCTATAAGGACGTAACCAACATTTTTAGAAAGAAAATTTCATAATCTAATTATAAATGTCAATTTGAAAAGTAATAAGTCATTAAAAGGTGGCAAAAACATCGTTATTCTAGAACAAGTCGGGTTGTTTCAACCCTCCTAGTACCG
Organism: Thaumatotibia leucotreta; assembly: GCA_025490895.1. Taxonomy (NCBI): domain Eukaryota; kingdom Metazoa; phylum Arthropoda; class Insecta; order Lepidoptera; family Tortricidae; genus Thaumatotibia; species Thaumatotibia leucotreta. Next base: position 53,120 of record JALPQI010007478.1, read on the forward strand.
AGATAAGTTGAAACGTACCTGGGTAAGTTGACACATAAATAGAAATTAAAGTTTTAAGATAAATATAACAACAGTTTTGGCAATAATCGTATTTATTTTACTAAAACACTTTACTAAAATAACTTTGAGGTCAAATATTGGAAATATACTAACAAAAATATGTTTTTTTTTATAAGAATAATAAAGCGCCTTCATTGTACGACTGTGAGTACACACTTGGCTTTTTCTTATCTATAATTATTGTAATAATTCAGGTCCTACATACTTAAATAAGTTTGAGTCTTTTGTATACTAAAGTTATCCATAATTACATCAAACTAAACGAGATTAATTAAACATTAAAATTGTAAGTCTTCTCCTTTCAGGAAAGAAAAAAAAATCTAACTAAAATAATCCAACCTAACTTCTTATGGTAATTGATAGTGTTACCAACAAAAAACACAGAACATTAGTATATCTAACTATGTATAACAAAATGCAACGTAATAAAAAAATAGAATTAATTAACCAGGCAAACAGTTTGATATAGTATATGTAGTGCAGTTCACCATTATGTGCATTTTGCATGTGCCCAGACCTTACAATCCAAAAAACTATTTTTTATAATTTTTTTGGTCTACTGTCTTTATATGGCTCTAAGCAACACATACATAAACAATCATTATCATTTTCATTCTCACTATATTGCATTCCTCTTTATGTTTTTACCAGTCGTTTTATTATAGTTGATAGATTTATTTTTCTCAATTGTCTTTGTTTGCTTTGATTAATCTAATAATGGTTTCTTAAAGTTTCTTAGTTTCCTTTTTGCTTCTATTGCTTTAGGCACTCTGAAATACCAAATAAATATTTAGTCTATAAATTAACATTGAGCAGAGTTGCAACAAAGGAGGTTAGTTGAAACAAGCTGTTTCAACTTACCTTCCCTTCAAAATTAACGGCTTTTTTTATATCTTAGCGATTATTACTTACAAACGGTTCTCGTTTGAAAATAACATGTTTGAATATAAACATGTACTTAAATAGACGTTACAAATGATGTATACAAAGGGCATAATTCTTAACATAACACGTAAATAAACGGCATTGAAAAAATGGGTAAAAACTTACTTTTCGCACAATTTTGAACACAGACGCTATAACTCCGCAACCGTTCGGCCGGCGGCCATGGCGTGTACTGAAGAGTAGGTGGGAGAGAGAAAAGAGTTAGAACTGCGCTATTGCCAGATTTCTAATGCCTATAGTTCCTGAGATTTTGTCGTTGTGTCAACTTACCTTTGTGTCAACTCTCCTAGGTCTCCCCTATGTATAACCCAAGGCAATGGCTTTAATTTAGGATAATTAATATAGGTTCCTTATTAGGAATGGGATCAAGTTTCAATTAGGTTGCGGCTATATAGGAGTTATAGGACTGAATAGTTTGTGGCAACACTACATGTCTCCCCCAATTTTTTTGGCAAAAATTAATACAATTTATATTTTTGACTTATTCTACTTAAATCTATTACTTTATCTATGATTATACAATTTTATTCTATCAATGTTTTATGTACTATATATCCTTAATAAATACAAGTTTATAATACAGATTTTTATACTCCATTTCAAATTCAACGACCCATGAGGCCACTACGTCGAGCTCCACCCATAGCCAATCTAACTCTCGATCCGAGTCCAAGTTTAGAGCCAGAATAGGCCACTGGGAGATAGCTCATAAGTAACCCCCGTAAAATGTGTTACTGTCTGACATTATACATAATTCAGACAATAAAACGTCCCCCAAATC
>JALPQI010007479.1:0-51841 GCA_025490895.1 Thaumatotibia leucotreta
GAAGGTTCAGTTCTGATTATAGTTTCTGCCGAGACCGAAACCGAACCTTTTATAAATGTGATTAAAAGGTCGAATATAATGACAACAGATATTTTTTTTACATATATGAATAATTTTAGAATTATAACTGACGTGGGACTCAAACATATTAAAATATTATCGAACTGGGTTAAATACTCACGTACTTAAGTCGATGATTGCTCGACATGTTTCGACCCATTAAGAGGGTCCTCGTCCGGAGCACCCTCGACCAAAGCCCGACGCGTACTGCGGGCTTGCGCCCTGCTAGAATGGGTACTGGCCACGGGGGGTGGTGGCGGGGTCGATGCAAGGAAAGATCTACCCTCAGTATTACATTTGTCATAAAGGGGGTTGCACACAACATTCACTATATCACTTGCTAATAACGGGGCGTCTACACTGTCCATTGACGTAATACCCAAAACCATTTTCCAACCAAGTGGCACTGACCAACCACCACCACGATTAAAATTGGGATGGCGACATATCTCGATAGCTTCCTGTATTTTACGCGATACTATAAACTTTTCTCTCGCAAGTACGGTTACATTATCGACGTATTGGATTCGGATTCGACGCACTAAGATTCGATAGCAGTACGCGTCGGGTTTTAGCCGAGTGTGCTCTGGACGAGGACCCTCTTAATGGGTCGAAACATGTCGAGCAATCATCGACTTAAATACGTGAGTAGCCCGGTTAGATAATATTTTAATATATTTATATGAATAATGCAACATATCGCTGGGCCAATATTACATGGTTCTATGTCTCGACACGTAATGCGGAATGAAATCTTGACCAAGTTAAATGTAATATTTAATAAGTACATATCATTAGTAAGTTACATATCATTATTATTCTCTTAAACAATCACGTCTCTCAATAGCGATTTTAACAAGGATTCATACAAGATAAAAACTCCTTGAATCCATAGTGTAAAACTTCAGTTTTATGGTACTTTATCCTATAGGTAGGTAGGTAGGAAAACTTATTAAACAAACATCCTTTGCTCATTAAATTTGATATCTATCCTAGTCCAAGTCCATTCGGATTGGTACTCTGACAAAAATATTTACTAATGCAAAAATGTTTAATTAAAGTTACCTATAATTCGTTCAATGTGATATCCGCTACAACAGCAAAAGTAGTGTTTTTTACACTTTTTGACCAAATGACGATGTCACATTTTCATATTTATTACGAAGCCATCAGAGTGTCCCACTGCTGGGCAAAGGCCTCCCCCTTTGTCTTCCAACTCTCCCGGTTTAGCGCGATCTCTTGCCAGTCGTTTAGGTATGCATCCAGATCGTCCTGCCTTCTCCGTCTGGGCCTGCCGCGTCGTCGCCGCGCATTCTGTGGCACCCACTCCGTTGCTAATTTAGCCCACCGCTGCGGGTGCATGCAGCAGACGTGGCCGGCCCATGCCCACTTTAGCCTGGCAGTCTTGGCTCCGACATCAGTGACCCCGGTTTTGGAACGCAGTACTGAATTTCTCATTCGGTCGATCAGCCTCACACCTAGTATGCTGCGTTCTATGGCCCTTTGGCAAACCTTCAACCTGGTCTTCTGCGCCTCAGTCAGTGACCATGTTTGGGCACCGTAGGTTAGGACAGGTAGAATACACATATCGACGAGTCTCCTCTTAAGGTTTAACGGGAGGTCACCCTTTAAAAGTTCTTTCAAAGACCAAAAGCTTTTCCAGGCATTTTGGATCCGTCTATCGACTTCCTTGTCTTGTCTATGGCTGAAAGAAGCTAATTGGCCTAGATATGGGTACTCGTCGACATATGCTGTTATCTGCCCGTCTACCTCGACCCTACGTTCGGTGCTGTTGGTCATAATCTGGGTTTTGCTTCTGTTCATTTTGAGACCAACTTGAAGGCTCGCCAAACTGAGATCTTGGAGCATTTCTTGGAGCTCTGGGGCTGAAGATGAGAAAAGTACAATGTCATTGGCAAATCGAAGATTTGTTAATCTTCTGTTGCCGATGACAATGCCCTTATTCTCCCAACCGGCTGCCAGGCTGCGAAACACTTGTTCGAGCGTGCTAGTGAAAAGTTTAGGAGACAGCGGATCTCCCTGTTTGACACCTCTCTCAATTTTGAACGGCTGGCCCGGTGACTGTAGTTTAATGTTTGCGGTTTTCATAATTATTTATATTTATTTTCGGTGTTGGTAGGATTGCTTTTTGTTAAAGTTTCGTGATGCCATGCTTTAAGGATCTTTTTAACGATTTTGTTGTTGTATTTGGAAGTTTTCGATTCTGTGATTTAGTGTTACGTAATTTCTTTTATTCGAGCTCTCTCAGAAAAGTGGGATTAGCCAAAATGCTAGATCCCACTAGGGCATTTAATATTATTTATTGAAAAGAAAAAGAATGCGAAATTATTATAAAACAGTGTTTCAAATCTTGCCTACTTCTGGAAATTCTGAATTATTGTCGATTTAGGCCATAATATCAAATGTGTCCTATCCTATGGAAAACACATGCAGTTTTGCGACTTTGCTCGATTTGATTGGCCATAATTTCTAATGAAAATGATGCGAAAATCCCCAAAACTTCCCAAATTAATTATCAAATGCATACATACTAATTTAGGATGTTGTTTTTTTTCACTTGTTATAAGTCTGACCCAATTTCATTCTGCATGCGTTATATCTTGTGGAAAATGTGCTTATTATTGTCTACGCTGGATGCAGGTCGAATCTAACCGGTACATGTGGAGATCCAGAGGGGAGGCCCATATTCAGCAGTGGACGTCTTATGGCTGAGATGATGATGTTGTCTATAGGCATATACACTTTACACTTCTACAATTATTTTACAATTCTACAATTAGTAGTTTCATCAACTAATAATTGTAGAACTTTTATCGAAAAAATTAAATAATTAATGAAGTTCGTATTCATAACAATTGATCGAAACAATATATGTAAAAATCCCTATTCAAATTGACAAACTACAAAATTTTATCAAAACAACAATTGAAACAAAATTACGTTATACGTCAATACTGAAAAAATGCTTTACTCGTAAATTATTCATTCACCCATCATTTTATTATATTGTCCAATTACTGGAAATACCTGTTGTCAATCATCGCCAACAGAAGAGGGAAGATGGTGGACACCTTAAATATACGACACGACGAATTAATTAAGACCATAATAGAAGGAAAAGTAGAGGGGAAGAGGAAGGCAGAGAAGGGCGTACATGGCACGAAGTGAAAGAAAAAGTAGACGTCGTGTTGTATCAGCGTCTAAAAGAAAAGGCACTGGAATGGACCATATGGAAATTGCTTCACAGACAAGAGCCCTGCTCTTAAGTTTATGATCACAAATACCAGCTACGTGCTCGTATTAAGTTATTCCATAGTGAATTCTATTATGGTAATAAAATTGATTCTGCCAAAGCCTAATTTGTACATATAGCTGGTATTTTTTATCATAGATACCAAGGATTATTACTATTCGTTAAAAACTTGAAACATGCACGTAACTAAGACAAATTCTAAAGTCGTTTAATGAAATAAATAACCTTCCGCAGTTTCAACCTCAATATACTTAAATAAAAGAACCAATATATCTGTCAATCTAGTTTTTTTATTGTTAAAATACGCGTTAAGAATTACACTATTACGGACGGACCCGACGTAAACCGAACGTGACCCAAAAGTACGATGTTTATAGATTCGGTTCAGCCGAAACCGTACCTTCGGCCAAAACACGATTTTTAAGCCGAAACCGGCCGAAACCGAAACTTCTTCCTGAGTAAAAAATGGTTGACTATGTACGTCTGGAACAAGTATAATTATATGCATTGAACTAAAAGTGGTAGGTACTAATTTAATTAATCCAAAATTTAAATAATTTATTGTTTGTTAGAAATATTAGGCTAACTGGATAGTTGATAAACTACAATTGATAAATAAAACAACTTAATTTTATTAAAAACATAAAAGAGTGATTGTATAATACTTTCTATTGATGTATTAATATAATGTATATAACGTCACATACATACTTTTATGTTGTTAATTGCAACAAAATACTTAAACGTAAGTAGATACTTAATTAGTTACCCATTATACTTGTATATTTTTTAACGCTCCAACTTATTGTTGCACTGAACCGAATAAGGTACAGGTAATTTCCGCAGTAGATGTTTCGATACAAATCCAGAACCAAATGAATCAGCGTTTGTTTGTCCTTGAATAAACCGGTTTATAAAGTTCTGAACAGGTTAATCGAACAAGAACATTATATAACGTTCCCCTAAAAACCGGTTAAAATAAACCGGTTTGACGAACGAAACCGAAACGAAAAGGTTTTTCGCCAAGTACATGATAACGGTTTGAAAATTTAACCGGTATCCGAGCCTTGCAACACACGCCGTCACAACACAGTGCATCAGATAAATGTGAATACAACGATATTAAATAGTTGAAACCGATACCGTTCTGATGCGTCACAACACAACACAACAGACAAATATAAACGCGTCTTTAGACACGTTACCATCATATCATAAGCCTACTTATTTAGACTAAGACCAATTGCCATACTAAATTCATAACATTTGGTGGTTTATAGTGGACTGATGACCTGGTGAAAGTCGCAGGAGTCCGCTGGATGCGGCTGCCACAGGACAGGTCATTGTGGCAATCAATGGGGGAGGCCTATATTCAGCAGTGGACCTCTTTCGGCTGATCGACGATGATGGTCACGTGTTGCACGTTTATCATGTTACGCGTCACTTTTGCCCTTCACTTGTTAGAACGTGATGGAAATGACGATAAACGATGAACACGGGACCATTACAAGACAACTGTTCTTTCTGCCGCCATTCATCCTATTCCGCATAGTTTGTCAAGTCTTATGTCTTTGTAAGCCTCCGTAGCCGAGTTGATAGTGACCCTGCTTACGAAGCTTTAGGCTCTGGGTTGGAATCCCGGCGAGGGAATGATTTATGTATTTATATATCACAAATATTTGTTCTTCGGACGTCGCTGCCTTATATTTAAGACTTTCATTGCAGACGAGTACTACGCGCTACGCTCGTAGCCGATCCCGTGACTTTTCCGCTTTGTAGCGAAAATGGACCTCCCACATAGAACTCCTCTCGGGAGTTCCCCGCGCTCAAAGTTTTAAGTAACTATCTGTTATACGTCGCTTGGTACCAATATCACAAGCCTTAAGTGAGCTTACCACTTAAGACTTAAGGTGGGACTAGTTCGATTTGTGTAAGATGTCAAAAGATATTTATTTATGTGTAGTGGGCGGTGAATTCAGCCCCGAAGTATCCCTGAACGATTACATCCGGAATGTGGCGGACCTGCGCGGCACTAAAGCGATGTGCCACGAGGGCGGCTGCGGCGCATGCGTGGTCGCCGTACGCGCAGCTACCCCGCCCACGGACGAGATGAAGACATTCGCTGTCAACTCTGTAAGTAAAACTTGATGGAAATGTCTGTACATACGAAATTGCAACACATTCTCATTGTAAGGTGAATTTTAATTTAGACAAAATCATATGCTTCTTGTTTGCTAAGAAATTCGACCGGTGTTGGCTAAGTCCGAGTGGCCAAGAACATTCTTGGCGGTTTTTTTAAACACTAAAATTGTACCTGCAAGAAATTATTGTAACGATCACTTTTTCAGTTCAATTTAGGAAATGTCAATGTAATTTGATGTTACAAAGGATTCTACCTATCCTGTACATATTTGAAAACTCTTTGAAATCCGCCCCTTCGCAGTATTTTCTATAAAAATTACACCTGATCCGTATAATTTGACCGCGAGTGTAGTTGTAACTCGTGTTTCTGCTGCAATCCAATAAACGAATTTTAAAACTATCTTATAATTACCAAAATAAAGTTGATACTTTGTTGCCATTGATGAATCTACAGAGTAAATTATCTTTTTGTTATCTGCAGTACAGGCTTATACCTAGTGCAGGAACCAGGCAAACTATTCTTGTGAACCAATAGGTACCATGAATAAATGTCTTACATCTTATTGCAGTGCCTCGTATCTATCTTGTCCTGCCACGGTTGGGAAGTCACCACTGTTGAGGGCATCGGCAACAGGACCATTGGCTACCACGACATACAGAGCAGGCTGGCCAAGTTCAATGGCACTCAGTGCGGATTCTGCACCCCTGGATGGGTCATGAGTATGTACAGGTTGGTAAAATATGTTCAGTCTATAAACCAGACAGTGTGTTATTATGAAGGTTGTTAGCCAAGCAATCGACTCGTGCTTGACTAATACAATTTGAATTTGGAAGCTCATCATACATATTGTCTAGTATGATGAGCCTTCAAACTTACTACTCTGCTGACAGGTCTTCAATAATAAACATGTTTTTTGTAAGTGAATTTAAATAAATAGTGGTGTGAAAGAAGCGTTGTGTAGTTTAAATCAATGTCCAGGGCCCTCGAAGTAACCAAACAAGACAGTGCAAATCAGTTTTTCGTGAGGACTTGACACGTGTTTAAATGCACCTAAAAATTAAAAGAGGTATGTCAATAAACTACAAAAAAATATTCATATCGAAAGCGGGTGCACATAGTTCACAATGAATACCTACTTTATTTAAAAAAATCAAAATAAAATGTTTGTTTTTTAAAGATTTTTGTCCCTGTGATTGTAATTGTATATAATATATCTTAGAACCCTGATACTATTTAGGTAAGTATGGTCAAAAATCCACAAAAAATATCTTTTAGTCTTTTGTTATATTTTTTTCAGTCTCGTAGAATCAAAAAATATCGACCTGACGATGAAAAATATAGAAAACTCATTTGCAAGCAATATGTGTCGATGTACTGGTTACAGACCTATAGCAGATGCTTTGAAATCATTTGCAAAAGATGCCGATGAAAGATTGATTAACAAAATATGCGATATGGAAGATCTAGCCTCAATAAAATCTTGTGGGGTAAAATGTCTCAAGCGATGTTCACACAAAAAGATAAATATTCGTGAAGTTAATAATAACATAGAAGATGAAGACGACTGGTGTGAATTAAGCAGTGTTGATAAAAAAATGGTAACAATAAACGCTAAAAACTATAAGTGGTCTACAGCTTTTACATTAGAAGATGTTTTTAAATCTATAACGGCAGACAGTGACTACAAATTGATTGCTGGAAATACTGGAAAAGGTAATATTGAAAACAAATACAGGTAATATATAAATCTAGAAGAAGTAATTAACCATTACTGTAATTAAACATTTGTGCTGCATGAAAATTATATAAAAAATCTGATGATTCAGAATGGGACGGAAATTTATGTTCTAATGGTTTTCTTCATATTCATGCCATAATTTTAAGTAGTCATAAAATAAGTGTTAATTATTTTACTAAATTATTGAAGAAAAGTATCCAATTTATAAGATGTCGATTTAAACTTTCACGACTATCACTCATATTTTAAAGACAAACGGGTTTTAATCCATCGATCCCATTTATCATCGCATTGCATCGATTATCGAGTCCATTTTAAAATCAAAGCACCGTTTATTCACCAACAGTTGCACTTGTAATATTTTAAAATTAGACGATATTTTTATTTTAGGCGTTTATCCCGTGACAAGCTACCCAAAAAACATTATAGACATATTTAATGTGGTCGAATTAAAGGGATTCGTGATAGACATGAATCTAATTATTGGCGCTGGAATGCCTTTAACAGAAATGATGGAATTGTGTTTAAAGTTGAGCAACCAAGATGAAGATTTTATGTACCTCAAACAGATTTACGAACATATGGATTTAGTAGCACATATTCCAGTGAAAAATGTAAGTATTCTAAACTAGCAGTTATGTGATTTTAGCTTTACATTTTTACAGCTGATAGTACTCGGTCTCTGGAGTATATTAAACCGTGAAACATTATAGCTTTTACGATGTTTTTTGGAGAAAATGGAAAAACAAATTTCCTACGTAAAAACACCCTGTTTATGTGATTATTAAATGAAAACTCATTGAACAGATTCTAGTACCTCTTTTACGTACCACTTAACTGGAACTGGCCATTTCTCGTCGATAAATTAAATACTTGATTGTCAATGTCATGTTATTTTCCGTTGGATTGTGTCGTTTGATGACATGACAGACAGTGTTATTGTGACATGTGATAATGCACACATGATGATTTTTTTTAGACGAAATTATAATTAATTTTTTTGTTAGGAAAATGAAATCAAAAAAATTACATGAAAAGATTTTTTAATTTATATTTAAAGTTAATTATTTTAATGTAAAGTATCATGTGTTAAAATATCTGCAACTAATAAATTAGGACCTTATATATCCTGATAAAACTATTCTTCAGAATTACCATCACTATTTTATTCGCAAGTTTTTTTTTTTTTTTTTTTATCAGCCTGGTTTAGTGTCCCACTGCTGGGCAAAGGCCTCCCCTCTTTTCCTCCATTCGGCCCGGTCGTCACATTTCTCCCACCAATTCGGATAAAACGCGTCCAGGTCGTCCCGCCATCTCCTTCTCGGTCTGCCAATGCCCCGGCCAGCACCATCGAAGGTTTCCCGTGGGTCCCAGTCTGAAACCATTTTGATTATTTTTTATATTATTCGCAAGTAATAAAAAAAAAGTTGAGCTAACTGGGGATCGTAAAAATAACCCTTAATTTAACTAAATATGATATTAAATCACAGCTACCAACGACATAGTTAAGATTATTTGCACATCTTTTAAATCTCTTATACCAACACTGAAATTGGCTTTTCTGTAACTGCAGTCTATCGTTACGTATTTCATTACCAACTGGCTTTTGACCAACGTAACTTAATTCAAAGCTTTGTTTGTGTTGTAAATTTCATGTTACTTTCTAGATTGGTACAGTTGGTGGAAATTTATGCCTGAAGCATGCACACAACCAATTCCAATCAGACATGTTTTTGCTGTTCGAAACCGTTGGCGCAATGGTTACGGTCGGTGAGTGTTTATTAATATTTTTTGTGTTTGTTTGCCTGGCTAGTGTTTCTAGTCTGATGTTTACAACAGTTTCAATCAAAACTCATCCAAATCAAATTGCCTCAGAAACATTGCCATATTTGCGTTCAAACCAATGGCATTTCAAGCGTATATTTCTCAAAATATGGGTATTTTCATGTAGATAACCTAAATTTTTTTTTTATTTACCTATGGGTATATGTGTATACAATCGACCAGCCTCGGTTTGGCAAGGGTACAATACTGAAACTTTCTTTTGAATCACTCTATCCATTAACAAAAAAGGCACCAAAATTGGTTAAGTAGCTTTAAATCTACTATGTTATATATTCCATGAAGTGAGGTACTTATACGTATTCTGTCATTTCAGCTGAATCAATGAAGAAAAAAACAATATTAAGTTTACCAGATTTTCTCAAAATAGATATGAAAGGAAAAATACTTCTGAATGTTATTCTACCGCCATTATCACGATGCTGCACTCTTAAAACTTTCAAGGTATTACTTCTGTTTGATTTAATAATTTTATTTTCATTATTTTTATTTTCATATTATATGAAATCAATCAACACTAATTTGCTTCTTTCAGATCATGCCTCGCTCTCAAAATGCTCACGCGATCGTCAACGCAGGATTTTTGTTTAAATTTCGGAAAAATTCACAACTCTTGGACAGTATCAGAATAGTTTATGGTGGAATTTCATCGACATTTATACACGCTTCCAAAACTGAAGCTATAATGATGAATACCGACCCCTTTACCAACGAAACGCTGCAAGTAGCTGTTAAAAGTTTATTTGATGAGATACGGCCTGTGGAAAATCCGCCGGAACCATCAGCAAATTTTAGAAGAATGCTGGCTGTTACTTTGTATTACAAGGTAATTAAAAATACATATTTTTAAAATTTATGTCAAAGTACAATTTCATTGTTTTACTAAAACTTTCCGTTAGTTAAGGTACTTTTTTAAATATATAATATGGATAATCTACTTAATAATAAAAAGGTTGATGTACTTAAAAAAATCAAAGACTACACTTGCTAAAAAAATACCACTTAATGTTTCCTGTTGTTATGCTATGAGAACCTGTCTTTTTAATGTATTTTTAGCGCATATAATAGGATACAGACAGTGAACGCCTTTGTACTGATTTTTCTTATTACTTGTGATTTTATTTTTAATCAATCACACAAATTCTTGTAAAATAATACAAATTACGAAAAGTGTCATACTTAGGCCCACCTGCACAATCGTCGTTTACTGGTTAAGTTGAGTATTCAACCAGTTAACTCCGTAGTAGATTCTTAATCCCTAAAAAAAATTGTTATCTCGTTAAATCTGCGATAATTTTTACTATACTTTCAAACCCGAGAGAAACACTAAACATTTTCGATAAAACAAAGCGAAGTCATGAAAATCATACTAGATTTAATCTTAAATTTATAAAATTTGTATCACAGGCCGTCTTAAGCCTATGCCCGAAAGAAAAAATGGATCCTAAATATCAATCAGGAGGAGAAATCATAAAGAGGATCATTTCTGAAGGTAGTCAAACATTCGATACCGACAAGAGTGTATGGCCTTTGAACCAACCTGTACCAAAATTGGAAGCCCTTATCCAGTGTAGCGGTGAAGCTAAATTTGCAAATGATCTCCCAAAGCAGAATAATGAAGTATTTGCTGCTTTTGTCACAGCTGATGTTGTACCCGGAAGTATAATTGAAGGAGTCGATACGGCGCAAGCTTTTGTAAGTTATATGTGTTATGACTTTCTCTGTTCTGTAGATACTTTTAGATGTTCAAACTGTGCTTTGTGTTTATTTTGTTCCGAACTTTGTAACTTTTTTGCTCGCCTTGTTTTCAAATTTGAAATTACATTATTCGTAATCCCAATAAATTTAACAATGTTTTTCCTCGTTTATTTCATTTCAGAAGGATACAGGTGTTGTCGCTTTTTATTCAGCAAAAGATATACCGGGAAACAATAATTTTATTCCATCTAACGTTCCAATCCTCACAGCAGCAGAAGAAATTCTCTGCTCTGGTAAAGTAAAATTTTATGGGCAGCCTGTTGGAATTATTGTAGCCGACTCAGAAAAGACTGCTCAAAATGCAGCAAAGATTGTAAAAATAAACTATTCCTTTGTAAACAAAGATAAACCTTTGTTGACAATAGATGATGTCTTGAAATCACCAGAAAAAAGTGAACGGGTACTTAATAACACGAAAGTAGCGCCTACAGGTACTGGTAATAATGTGAGGAGTATAGTCAAAGGAGAATACAAATTGGAAGGACAGTATCATTATCATATGGAACCTCAGACTACTGTAGTTATTCCTACGGATAATGGTATGGAAGTATACGCGGCAACTCAGTGGTTGGATCTGACAAATGTGGCTATAGCGCAATGCTTAAAGATACCTGTGAATAGGTAAATTTGAATGATGAAATATGATGTCATTTTGTTTAAATTTAGCCACAAATTTTAATACCAACTAATTGCATTTTTACAGCATTGACGTCATAGTTCGTAGGATAGGTGGCGGATATGGTGGAAAGATAAGTCGGGCGACACAGATCGCTTGCGCCACTGCTCTTGTTTCTCACCTTCAAGGCACTACTTGTCGATTTATTCTACCACTTACCACGAATATGAAATCTATCGGTAAACGGTTGCCTACGACATGTAACTTCGAGGTAATTTATTCGACAAACATGAATTGTTCATGCAAATTATTTTCGGGAGATACAAAAACCTCAAACTAGGCTGAGCCTGTCTTGGAACCCTAAAGTACTTGAAATATATTTTTTTTCATACCACGATGTTGAGAAACTTTGTGGTAAGCATAGCAGCCCATGAAGGTCTGGAAAGTCTGGTTCAACAAGTTTTACTTGCCAATAAATATATTTTTCTATCGATCCACCATCGATGATATAGTAACATGTTATCATTCCCAGGCTGGCGTTGACAACGAAGGCACAATACAGTATCTGAAACTAGCTTTTTATCAAGACGTTGGAGTTGCGTTCAATGAAATGATGGCGTTATACGCTGTAGAGCATATCAGTAATTGTTATGATATAACTCATTGGGAGATTGACGCCAACAGTGTTGCTACGGATAATGCTTCAAATACATTTTGCAGAGGCCCAGGTAACATTTTTTTTTTTCGGAATTACAAGTATAATTATGTTTGTCACTTTCATCAATTGCACTAGTATATCAACATGTATTTCAAATTTTAGGTTCCACAGAAGGTATCGCAATGATTGAACATGTAATGGAGAAAATTGCTCATAATTTGAACATAGATCCTCTGGAGGTAAAATTAAGAAACATGCCTAAAAACAACCCAATCCCAGATATGATAAAGCAATTAAAGCAAGATTCCAACTTTGATCAACGTCAAGTAGACGTCAAAAAGTTCAATAAGGAAAATAGATGGCGAAAACGAGCGTTAAATATAACACCTATATCTTATGCAATATCTTACCTTGGAAATTTCAATTCGTTAGTTTCCATATTTCACGGAGATGGAACAGTAGCTATCACACATGGAGGTATTGAAATGGGACAAGGAATTAATACAAAAGCAGCACAAGTGTGTGCCTACGTGCTTGGTATTCCTCTTGAGAAAATCAGTGTGAAGGCTAGCAAAAATTATACATCTCCAAATAATGTTGTGACAGGTAATAGCATTGGCAGTGAAAGCGTCGCCTTTGCTATTAAGAAATCCTGTGAAATTTTAATGGAAAGACTTAAACCAATTAAAGAAAAAATAGTGAATTATTCTTGGGAAGATCTGATCACCCAGGCATTTGAAGCTGGTATTAATTTACAAGCATCATACATGTTCTCTCTAAATGACGATGTGAAGCCTTACAGTGTTTATGCGGCTTGCGCTTTGGAAGTAGAGGTTGATATCCTCACAGGGAATCACGATGTTAGGAGAGTAGATATTTTGGAAGATACGGGAAGAAGTTTAAGCCCCGAAATCGATGTAGCACAGGTATTCTTTTTAAATTAAGCAATCACTTCTTCTCTTGAATAGTCAACAATGCATGAATTCGGGTGAATATCTGAGCGTTTCAACCGCCTAATTTTGGTGCCATAATTTTTGCCGAAGATTCTATACGTCTCAATGCTATACTTTGTCATTTGTATAAGGTACCGTGCCTACTTCAAATGACAAAGTAGCAGGCATTTGAAATGCTCAGATATTCACCCATTCACTGATGATAATAATTTTTCAACTTATTGTATATATCTATTGTTTCATACAACCGAGACGCGTGGCTAAGTTTGTATTGTCATGTCATTACAGGCTAACTTTTGACATATCTGCTAATTGTGAGTGACTCCATCTAGTTATATAGCTTAAAGCGGCAATTACACACGGTCATTCACCGAATCAAAGTTCGAGGCGAGGTTGACAGGCAACCAACAATGTTTGCATTCAGTGAACGACCAAGTGGAATCGTCATTCTAGTACTACATTACTGAAATTCCTCCCTTCACCGCAGAGATATTTTCGTTTATCTAGATCGAAGGAGCCTTCATAATGGGATTGGGTTATTGGACATCAGAGAAGCTAGTGTATGATACGAACACAGGAGAACTACTCACGGATCGCACATGGACGTATAAACCGCCTGGCATTAAGGATATCCCTGCCGATATGAGGATTTACTTCCAAAGGAACTCTAGAAACGAATTTGGTGTTTTGCAATCTAAAGGTAAGGCTTTTGATGTCAGGGTAGTTTTAATATTGGGAACGGAACAGAACATGAAAATTACACATCACAAGCCTTAATTGAGCTTACCGTGGGACTAGGTCGATTTGTGTGAGACGTCCCAAGATATTTATTTATTTGAACACACAATCTTAAGTATATAATAAATCATTGTACATCTAACTGAAATTTTAATGATAATTCTAAATATACAGAATGATTATTTATTGACTATTCGAATTCTAGAGGGTTAATTCTGAGGTCATATTTATGAAAAAAATCTGACGTTCCATACAAACCCTGAGATATTAGTAGGCGGAAATGAATTATGAAACATAAGATTTTTTTTTCTCGTATTCAATGTCGGTCTCATAGTAAAAGTTCATCAATATGACTTCAGAAATATTTTTTTTTATTTTACTGTAATTCTTTAGTGTGGGATATCGTTGAACAGGTCTTTCAAAAATATTAAATAATAAGGGTTACAAAAGAAGGTTTTTTTTATTAAAGTCAATATTTTCGGATATAACCGCTCCACAATAAAAAAATTGTCCCCCCCTCTCTAACTTTTGTTCTATGGGTTCAAAACATATGAAAAAATCATGAATGGTGGGCTCACAGAATACTTAAAACAAACTGGGTATTTCGAACATAATCGGCTCAGCCCTTTTTGAATAACTATGGAACCCTACACTCAACATGTCCCAACATGCTCTTGGCAGAGTTTTTTCTTTATTGTGATATCTAACTTGTCAGCTTCCGTAGCGTAGTTGGTAGTGGCCCTGCCTATGAAGCTGGAGGTTCCATTTTCGAATCCCGACGACGGCATTATTTGTGTATTTATTTATCACAAATATTTGTTCCTTGGTCATATAGATACTTAAATACACGTGGGACGCCGCTTGCGGGAGAGGGCGGCTGCCCTATGCAGAAATCAAGTATCTGTGTTTTGGCAAATTTTACTGTAGAGCAAAAAAACGTTTTTTTTTTAGACTTTTCTTGATTACATGTTTACTAGTTAAATGATAGCATTAAAAATTACTGTGTTTTATTATGCAAGATATCATTAATAGTAAACTATAAAAAAAATTCAAAATTATGAGGCCAATCATTTTAAAATGCAAAAACAGTTTTCTGCATAGAATGCGATAAGATAATTTTAAAGCTTTTCTACAAAAAAACAAGTATCTGTATATAATTTCGTGTTTTAGTAAGCTTCTTTTATATAAGTTTATAACACAAGCATATTTTATACTACATTATAGATGCCAATAATTTAGTGTATGTCATACTTGTGTAAAATATATTATTTCAATATTAATGTAGTATGTATTTCAAGTATTTCACGAAAAAGAAACCCCTATTCTGTTTGAATGCAAGTTGTTGTAAAATTCATAAATGTAGCACAAGTTTTTTTTTTCTGGAACGAAGTATTTCTCATACAGAAATGCTTAATAAATTACATCAATTACTTAAATTGTAGGAAACTACAAATACCTCCAATACCGAACCGAAAAAGAACTTCAAAACCGACAGTCTGTGGAAAATATCTAGACGCACGCGTGGAAGACATAAAAACAATGGAAAGTTATAATTTTTTTTCAATAAATCATACAATATAGATGTATGTATATTTTATTATTTACACCTGTTACAGAACATAAAGATAAAAATACCTATATAAATCAACCTTATTGAAACATCTGTATTAACTAGTTCACCTTCCTCTATATCTAGTGATTGTGAATTTTCTTGCAATTGGGTTAAAAATAATTGCTAATTACTTGGCATTAAGGGCACTTTTTTTTGCTGAACTCTGCTTCCTAAGACATTAATTTTTTTTGTTGATTCGTGCATTGTGTATTTTTTCTGTAAGAAGTCCACTACTTTCTATTCCCTATTCAAATTATTTTTATACATATAAAATACAGTCTCATATCCGTTTTTGAAGCAAACTTCGACCACGTTTTTCAATAACAAATTCCTTAAGTTGTTATTTTTATAATTTTTCATCACATTCAGCTAGTGGTAGAAACTACCACAATTTTCGAATTTTACTCATGTTATTATTTTCTAAACATAATGTAGAAATTATCTGTTTTGCCCTATGGCGAGCATTTGAATGAAACCATTCCAGTGTTCTTTGCGTCTTTTCACTTTAAATAACTTATACAGCTAGGAAAACACTTCAGTTATCAGATAATAAGCACTTAAATAACACTTCACGTATGTATACGAACTATGACTGACAAACGTATGAAAAAACAGCCAGATTCATTACTTGAATTAAAAAGGTACCACAGGACAATTTCTACCCGAAACTCAAATAAATATAAATATAAGGTTTTGGTATCCTAATAAAATGAAAATTTCTACGCTAAAGTCAAGTAACTCCGCGATCTATATCAATATTTCTATGCTAAAGTCAAGTAACTCCGCGATCTATATCAATATTTCTACGCTGAAGTCAAGTAACTCAGTAATCTATATGAATTTCAAGTATCTTTTGCAAGATACTTGATTTCAACGTAGAATTAGGGTATATACTTGTTTTTAGCGTAGAATACCCCGTTAAAAAAAGATACTTGCATTTTTTAAAGTTCTGTATTTAGAAAAATATTAAATATTAAAAAAAAATTTAAATACTAAAAAATGCATTTTAAAACAGTGAATCGAATGGTGTAAAAAAACTTTTTTTGATAAATTTCGAGATACTTGATTTCTGCGTAGGGCAGCCGAGGGGTTTTGGACCCCCGCTCTGGGTCGTTCCTGGTGCAGAGGCTGGCTATCGCCGTTCAGCGAGGCAATGCAGCCAGTGTGATGGGCACCTTCGCACCAGGGGCTACACGGGGTGGGCTTTTTGATTAAAAAGTGTACATGTGTGTTGAGGTTGTATTTGTACATAGTTTTTATACAATTTATTTATACTTTTTTATTGTCTTTGGCTGTCCTTTTATTCTATTTTTAAAAAATATGTCATAATGCAAAATTGTAAATATTTATAAGTCAGTGATCAATAAACCGTTGGTAAACACAGTCAGCTGCTTGGTTTAATTTAGTTTTCTGCTCAGCTATCGTTTGCTTCTTCTACACATGTGTGTTATTAGTTTGTAAGTTAAATTATTAGGTATTACTGCTTTTGTCATTTGAAAATTGTAAAATTGATTTAATAAACGATAAGTCCATTTATTATATACAAGGTGGAATTCGACGAGGGACCTTTACGGAAATGGGAGATAGTTAAGGCTATACTGAGCAACTTTTACTATGGGACCAACCCCGAAATCGTATAAAAAAAAAAACTTATCCATACAAAAAGGTACGGCATGTATACACACAATGTATGAAAGTCATTTTTTTTTTACGATTTCGGGGTTGGTCCCATAGTAAAAGTTGCTCAGTATAGCCTTAACTATCTCCCATTTCCGTAAAGGTCCCTCGTCGAATTCCACCTTGTATATCGTCGCCTGGTACCCCCATCACAAGCCTTAATTGAGCTTACCGTGAGACTATGTCGATTTGTGTTAGATGTCCCAAGATGTTTATTTATTTTAAATAAAAAAAATCTAATATTCATCAATGTATCTTAGCTTAGAAGTAAAATAAAAGGTACAACATTATTCCAGCGACGGGCGAGCCAGCGTTGTGCCTGGCGGTGGTGGTGACGCATGCGCTGCGGGACTGCGTACGCGCAGCGCGTCTGGACGCCGGCTGGCCGGACCAGTGGGTCCACATATGTACGTGCATTAACGTTTCATGTTTTATCACGTCATGACCAAATTGCTTGACGCTGTGTCAAGTCACTGTGTAGTTAAGTCAAAACAGTAGCCGTACCATGAGCTGCCGCTATTTTATTAACGCGCGTTTAAATTCCAGGATGGATAGAAAGTAAACGCGCATTAATGCTCATGGTACGGCTACTGTAGCTGTAGAACTGTACCATGAATTGAAAAGTAAAGGACACGTTAGGTTTTGCATTCTATCGCGCTCGCACTGTATTATTGAAGTGAGCGTGATGAGATGACCTGCTTTACGTATCGAGCTGCGACCATAATATATACAGTGTGTTAACATGATGCAGGCTTTTATTTGAACCGAGGATAGAGATGCAGATTCTTAGCCAAACCATGTGCATTATTTGTTTAAAAATCCTAATTTTAAAAGTAATTAACTTTCTAAGAAAAGTTAATTGAGAAGCAATGTACTTCAAAATAAATCGTTAATTGGCACTTGACAATGACAGATCGCAGCCAATCGCAACGTTTGACAACTAAGCAGTACACGCGTTGCATTGATAGTTCGAACGAAATAAAAATAATTGTACAGTTAATTTAAATATTTGTCAACTCTTAATACTTGAAAACGATTGCCAGTAATGCGTATTATTACCCAATTTCGTAAAAACCTGGGTCATGGTAACACACTGTATAACATGGACGTCTAACGCCAGCTCAAAAATGCCCCCAAAAGCAATTGTTCAATTGTGCCAAGATAGGCAGGACATAGCGCTTCTCTTAACACCGCGCATATTTCGGCGCAACATCTTTGACAAATGTTTATAAAATATAGCCAATCAAAACTTTGACGGACCTATCACAACTATTTTAAATGGCGGTTTAAGTTTTTATAGGTTGATGTTGAAATTCATTACCGTAATGCATTGAAGAGGGGGTGACACTTGTCAACTAAAATTCAGGACCGGTTTTGAAAGGCAATTTAGTATGACGTGCGGCTTCCATGTTTTATTTATTCCTAGCAGTAGCCGTACCATGAGCTGCCGTTACCGCTATATTCTTTAGATTCTATCCGGCTTGCTTGTGCAAATACGTACAGATGTGCATAATCCTTTACCTTCGGCTTTTTACGGAAACGTCCGAATTCATATTGCTGTCACAATAAACGTCACTATACTTTGCACTGAGCTAATTGAGACAGAAATGTAAATTCTCGCGTTTCCGTGGGAAAACATTATTCACTACATCTGTAAGTACGAGCGGGATGGATAGAAAGTAAACGCGCATTATTAGTAAAGTTTAATAACGTAAGGGCAGCTCAAAAATTGGAAAGTAAGGCAGTGGTCTCACTGCGAGCTACTAAGCTGTGAACTAACGGCTATAAACACGAACAAAAGATACGCACTCCTATTTACACGGGAGTGTGTATCTTTTGTTCGTGTTTATAGCCCATAGTTCGTAGCTTAGTAGCTCGCGGTGAGACCAGTGCCTAAAGGAGACGTTAGGTTTTACTCAATACGTAATGTTCAAGGTTGACTGGTAGAGAATGCCGTATGGCATTAAGTTCGCCTTTTGTACTATAAGTTTTTCTTTTGTGCAATAAAGATTAAATAAATAAATAATGCATTCTATCGCGCTCGCTCTGACGTATTGAAGCGAGCGCGATGGCCTGCTTTACGTATCGGGCATTACCTACGAACAAATAAAACATGGAAGCTGCATGTCGTACTAAATTGCCTTTCAAAAACGGTCCTCAATTTTAGTTGACAAGTGTCACCCCCTCTTCAATGCATCACGGGAATGAATTTCAATATCAACCTATGAAAACTTAAACCGCCATTTAAAAATAGTTGTGATTGGTCCGTCAAAGTTTTGAATGGCTATATTCTATAAACATTTGTCAAAGATGTTGCGCCGAAATATGCGCGGTGTTAAGAAAAGCGCTATGTTCTGCCCATCTTGGTACAATTGAACAATTGGTTTTGGGAGCATTTTTGAGCTGGCGTTAGACGTCCATGTTATATAATTATGGTCGCAGGGCATTACGTATTATTTTAACGACAAATGGGTCTTAATCGTGTAAACTTACGTTTAATTATATCCTGACGTTTATACCCTGACGGCATGACGTTACACCCGTGGTCGCAGGCAGACTGCCTGGCTGTCGCGATTAAGCCCCTTTTGTCGTTAAAATATGAGTGATAATCGTGAATGTTTAAATCACTAACGTTACCTAAAGGTGCGTTTAAACCAAAAGAGCATTTGCTGTTCTAACCTCCCTTACGAAATTCGATCGGTACACAAAACGTGATTGGTTGATTTCGTAGAGCGGGGGATAGAACAGCGAATGCTCTTTTGGTTTCAACGCACCTTTACCGATAATTGCAAACTCATGTTACGGTTTACTGATCATGATATGTTTAAAATACTATCTATCTGTAGATAGAGGAAAAGTTACGATGACTAAAGAACATAACTAATTGAAAACGATTGTCATTTACCCATTTTTTTATGTTTCAGCTAATCCATGTACTGTTGAAAACATCTTTATGGCAGTAGAACACCGATTAGAAGATTTTAAATTAAAATAGTCGAATAAATAATTACAAATATAATATATCTTGAATGTAATATAGGCAATAAAATGTAATTAGTATTTCGATATTATTTTATTATACATGAATAACATGAAATAAATAGTATACGTATTGTGCATCTAGGGAAGAGTAAGTATCAGAAGCCCGGCGCCATAGACGGAGGGTTTTTAATGACTCGATTTTGTAATTCGAATACCGACCATGATGGATGCATACCTACAATTTTATTCATAACAATCGCAACTAAAAAATTAAGTTTTAAGACAAAATAAATTTAACGTCGTAACACAAAAATAATGACGAGAAACATATTTTCATTAAATGCTTAAATATACTATGTAAATGGAGTCATGTATATATAATAAGTGGAGTCGTCATATTATGACTTGAGAGTAAGCACTCTATGGTTCAATATTACTCTATGTAAGAATTTATAATGCAAGTTAAGCATCTGGATGTAATCAATCTATGGTTGTTAGTACAACATAAATGACAGGAAATTTCAAATTGTCGAGTTCGCAATAATGTGACTATTCAATTAACTTGATTATGGTTCAGATAATTTGAACGAATTGGAGACTATTAAGCATTACAACCGCATTATTTCAATAAAAAAAATTCTCATGAACAACAGATTCTACATAATTCTCCAAAATCAAATGCACGATCCAGAAAAAGCATGAGTTTCAAGCTTTGACTTTATGCTTTCTATTTATACATCATCATTTCAGCCATAAAACGTCCACTCCTGAACATAGGCCTCCGCTTTGGAACTTCACGTATACTGGTTGGAAACAACCTGCATCCAGCGTCTTTCGGCGATCTTCATAAGATCGTCTGTCCATCTTGTGGGTGGACGTCCTACACTGCGTGTGTCAAACTGTGGTCTCCACTCGAGCACTTTTCGACTCTATTTATATACATAAATAATGATATTGATTCGAATGGCGAAAAAAATAATAATTCCGTTAGTAGGAAATAAATTGAGCCCAAACTTTTAAAACTTAAATCTACAAACAAAATACATGCAAATATTAAACTCAAACTACATTTATTCATGACACTTACACTTTACAGAATGAAAACAAACAAATACAGTCAACATAGTGCCACGAAATGGGCCCTACTCAGCATGATGCTGGCTATTCAGCCAGCGCTGGTCTTCCGTAGGGACCATTTGGCGATGGGACGGAAGGAAACACAAATATAGAAAAAATATGAACGACAAACTCGGCTGCCCTACGCAGAAATCAAGTATCTCGAAATTTATGAAAAAAAGTTTTTTTACACCATTCGATTCACTGTTTTAAAATGCATTTTTTAGTATTTTTTTTTTTTTTAATAATGAATATTTTTCTAAATACAGAACTTTATAAAATCCAAGTATCTTTTTTTAACGGGGTATTCTACGCTAAAAACAAGTATATACCCTAATTCTACGTTGAAATCAAGTATCTTGCAAAAGATACTTGAAATTCATATAGATTACTGAGTTACTTGACTTCAGCGTAGAAATATTGATATAGATCGCGGAGTTACTTGACTTTAGCATAGAAATATTGATATAGATCGCAGAGTTACTTGACTTTAGCGTAGAAATTTTAATTTTATTAGGATACCAAAACCTTATATTTATATATTTTATTTGAGTTTCGGGTAGAAATTGTCCTGTGGTACCTTTTTAATTCAAGTAATGAATATGGCTGTTTTTTCATAGTTCGTATACATACGTGAAGTGTTATTGAAGTGCTTATTATCTGACAACTGAAGTGTTTTCCTGGCTGTATAAGTTATTTAAAGTGAAAAGACGCAAAGAACACTGGAATGGTTTCATTCAAATGCTCGCCATAGGGCAAAACAGATAGTTTCTACATTATGTTTAGAAAATAATAACATGAGTAAAATTCGAGATTTGTGGTAGTTTCTACCCCTAGCTGAATGTGATGAAAAATTATAAAAATGACAACTTAAGGAATTTGTTATTGAAACTTGGTCGAAGTTTGCTTCAGAAACGGATATGAGACTGAATTTTATATGAAAATAATTTGAATTAGGAATAGAAAGTAGTGGACTTCTTACAGAAAAAATAGTGCACGAATTACCAAAAAAAAAACAATGTCTTAGGAGGCAGAGGTCTGCAAAAAAAAAATTGGCAAAGTTAGTGCCCTTAATGCCAAGTAATTAGCAATTATTTTTAACCCAATTGCAATAAAATTCACAATCACTAGATTTAATAGAGGAAGGTGAACTAGTTAATACAGATGTTTGAATAAGGTTGATTTATATAGGTATTTTTATCTTTATGTTCTGTACCAGGTGTAAATAATAAAATATACATACAACTATATTGTATGTTGATTTATTGAACAAAACTATAACTTTCCATTGTTTTTATGTCTTCCACGCCTGCGTCTAGATATTTTCCACAGACTGTCGGTTTTGAAGTTCTTTTTCGGTTCAGTATTTGAGGTATTTGTAGTTTCCTACAATTTAAGTAATTGATGTAATTTTTTAAGCATTTCTGTATGAGAAATACTTTGTTCCAGAAAAAAAAAACTTGTGTTACATTTATGAATTTTAAAACAACTTGCATTCAAACAGAATAGGGGCTTCTTTTCCGTGAAATACTTGAAATACATACTACATTAATATATTTTACACAAGTATGACATACTCTTAATTATTGGCATCTAAAATGTAGTATAAAATATGCTTGTGTTATAAACTTAAAAAGAAGAAGCTTACTAAAACACGAAATTATATACAGATACTTGTTTTTTTGTAGAAAAGTTTTAAAATTATCTTATCGTTGATTGGCCTCATCATTTTGAATTTTTTTTATAGTTTCCTATTAATGATGTCTTGCATAATAAAACACAGCAATTTTTAATGCTATCATTTAACTAGTAAACATGTAATCAAGAAAAGTCTAAAAAAAAACGTTTTTTCGCTCTACTGTAAAATTTGCCAAAACACAGATACTTGATTTCTGCATAGGGCAGCCGAACTATTTTGAGGAAGAATAAGTATCTTACTGCCAATAGTTAGGTTATTCTTGTGTTTTGTCACGGATCGGATCGTACTGTTTTAATGAAAATGCGGAAACTTAAATAGGTACAGATAACGTTAATTTTCTGTAGGTATAATCAACAAATTGGAACTCTAGGCCACTCTGAAACCATGTCAAAGTAACATCATCAATCAGACCATCATCATTTAAGACACTTCAAACTACTTTTAATTTTGACTTGGTTCTCGAGTAGCCTACGATTCCAATTGGCTGACCGTGCATGGCTGTGACAGGTCACATAACTCTTGCCACACCACCAGCCAGCAGTTCTTCGGGTAATATAGCCACTGTCACTATTTGTGTAACGTCGGTTACTTTAGTAGGGTATTTCTCCTATCTATAGGAAGAACTGCTAGCTGGTGGTGTGGCAAGCGAGGTCATGAGTGGCGACCATGCACTGATCGACGGACCACTGGACTGGAGGGGCTACCACGATCTTACTAATGCGATTCAGTTTAGGATCTAAACTGAATCGCAATATCAGTTCCATAACATAAAGTATTTATCAAAAACTGACAAGTCATTTTTTTCAAGAATCTTTTATAAAAAAAAATATGTCGGATAAATTACTTTAGATTTAATTTGACTGTCTAGACGAATTTTCTTCATAGTTTAAAAATATCTTACTGCAGAATTCTGAAGGGTGCATTTTCAGCGTTTTTACGCCGTTCTTATTTTGTCATTGTCGTCTCAGCAAGTATTGTTTGTGACTGGTCCTTCCGTCATGGTAATAAAATAACAAACAATGATGAATACCATCGTATTTCAAAATTAATAAAATTGTATCAAATAACCAAGTATAAACACTTGTATCTAATACGTTACTTATCGTTAAAAAGCTGTACAAAGATGAATGATGTGAAGAGATTTATTTATTTATTATTTATTTATTTTATTATTTATTATAAAGTGACACAATGTAGAAAAAAAAGATTATAGGTGTTTTATAACAATACATACCAAAAGTATAATTACAGGTAATAAAGTAACCAGGACTATAGAGTTTCAACTCATTTAGGTTTATAGGTAAGTTAAGTTGCTTTTACAGCGTCCCAAATCTTAAAGAAAAAAATCTGTTTTTTACAAATATTTTGTATTGTTTGAGAGAAATGTAGGCAATAATTCTGAAAGAGTAATAAACCAAAATAAAAAACAACATAATAATGAAACGAATAAAGGAAACATGCTTAACGCTAAAAAACTACCTACAGCTAAATTGGTGATCAAATAACTAGCTCCAAATCTTTACCGCGTGGCAAGGGTGCTAAGAAAGCTGGCGGTATTAAATACAATTGTGCAAATTCAAGCACATCATTTTATTAATCTAATGGTATTTTATTACAAAACTAGTAAGTACACTCGTATCTTTAACAGTCGAGTAAAAATGATAAATGGAAAATTTCCCATTAGCGATAATTATAGCCTGGTTTTATAAAGCGCTGCTACTGACGAAGTTGACAATAGTTCACTGGTCGACATCTTCATACGAATACCTCAGGTAGACTAATTATATTACATTGTGCATCTAGGAAGGTAAGTACGAATATTTTATATTACTAACGAGAGTCTGTTAGATAGCTTTTAATATCTCGAGTTTGTAATCTGCTTACCGACCGCAATGCATACTATGTTTTTCATCATGCCATGTCCATATGTAATCTTGTTTAATGTACTTAATCTGTTTTTTTACAGCTCTGGTGAGGTTGTAATTTACTCGTATGCAGTTTAAACTTTTATTATAATAGTACTGAAGAATATGTCACAAATAGAATTCAAAATTAATGGAATACAACACCAAGGTCAGTAGGTAACGAATACTAAATTATATTAAACGTATTAAACAAAGTTAGATACTTATATTTTTATTTCGACTAAAGTGCAAATAACATTTCAGAAAATATTGTATCTGTTGTACGAGTATGTTGTACGTATTATTAGATAAATAAACAAAGCTTGCTTTTAAAAGCATGATAAAACACATTACCATAACCGTAGCATGCCAGTTCATACATCAAATATTTCAGGTTTCCGTAGTAAACTAGATATAGTAAATAGTTTTGCCATGTCCGTCTGTCTATCCGCAGCATAGCTCAGCGGTCGTCACTACTAGGAATCTGCAATTTGGTACAGGTATACACATTAATCACGCCGACAAAGTGATACAGAAAAAAAAGCCCAAGTCCTTAAGCACAATGATATGCAGGCTGGGCACCATTCCCAATTTAACAAAAATTTGCAAGAATCAATGAACTTATATTTGCTATTATTTTCCCCTTACAATTTTTTATCAGTGGATGGTCGGTTTGGCCCTGACGTGTCTTTGAACGAGTATATCCGGAATGTGGCGGACCTACGAGGCACGAAAGCGATGTGCCATGAAGGTGGTTGTGGGGCGTGTGTGGTTGCCGTGCGAGCTGCTACACCACCTATGCAGGAGATGAAGACATTCGCTGTTAATTCTGTAAGTGTATCATCATCATTTATGAGCTTGGCTCTTGTTGGTGGAGTAACTTCCATTCTATTCTATTCTCTGACTTTTCCTGCAGCCAAGGCTCGGATACCGGTTAAATTTTCAAACCGTTATCATGTACTTGGCGAAAAACCTTTTCGTTTCGGTTTCGTTCGTCAAACCGGTTTATTTTAACCGGTTTTTAGGGGAACGTTATATAATGTTCTTGTTCGATTAACCTGTTCAGAACTTTATAAACCGGTTTATTCAAGGACAAACAAACGCTGATTCATTTGGTTCTGGATTTGTATCGAAACATCTACTGCGGAAATTACCTGTACCTAATTCGGTTCAGTGCAACAATAAGTTGGAGCGTTAAAAAATATACAAGTATAATGGGTAACTAATTAAGTATCTACTTACGTTTAAGTATTTTGTTGCAATTAACAACATAAAAGTATGTATGTGACGTTATATACATTATATTAATACATCAATAGAAAGTATTATACAATCACTCTTTTATGTTTTTAATAAAATTAAGTTGTTTTATTTATCAATTGTAGTTTATCAACTATCCAGTTAGCCTAATATTTCTAACAAACAATAAATTATTTAAATTTTGGATTAATTAAATTAGTACCTACCACTTTTAGTTCAATGCATATAATTATACTTGTTCCAGACGTACATAGTCAACCATTTTTTACTCAGGAAGAAGTTTCGGTTTCGGCCGGTTTCGGCTTAAAAATCGTGTTTTGGCCGAAGGTACGGTTTCGGCTGAACCGAATCTATAAACATCGTACTTTTGGGTCACGTTCGGTTTACGTCGGGTCCGTCCGTAATAGTGTAATTCTTAACGCGTATTTTAACAATAAAAAAACTAGATTGACAGATATATTGGTTCTTTTATTTAAGTATATTGAGGTTGAAACTGCGGAAGGTTATTTATTTCATTAAACGACTTTAGAATTTGTCTTAGTTACGTGCATGTTTCAAGTTTTTAACGAATAGTAATAATCCTTGGTATCTATGATAAAAAATACCAGCTATATGTACAAATTAGGCTTTGGCAGAATCAATTTTATTACCATAATAGAATTCACTATGGAATAACTTAATACGAGCACGTAGCTGGTATTTGTGATCATAAACTTAAGAGCAGGGCTCTTGTCTGTGAAGCAATTTCCATATGGTCCATTCCAGTGCCTTTTCTTTTAGACGCTGATACAACACGACGTCTACTTTTTCTTTCACTTCGTGCCATGTACGCCCTTCTCTGCCTTCCTCTTCCCCTCTACTTTTCCTTCTATTATGGTCTTAATTAATTCGTCGTGTCGTATATTTAAGGTGTCCACCATCTTCCCTCTTCTGTTGGCGATGATTGACAACAGGTATTTCCAGTAATTGGACAATATAATAAAATGATGGGTGAATGAATAATTTACGAGTAAAGCATTTTTTCAGTATTGACGTATAACGTAATTTTGTTTCAATTGTTGTTTTGATAAAATTTTGTAGTTTGTCAATTTGAATAGGGATTTTTACATATATTGTTTCGATCAATTGTTATGAATACGAACTTCATTAATTATTTAATTTTTTCGATAAAAGTTCTACAATTATTAGTTGATGAAACTACTAATTGTAGAATTGTAAAATAATTGTAGAAGTGTAAAGTGTATATGCCTATAGACAACATCATCATCTCAGCCATAAGACGTCCACTGCTGAATATGGGCCTCCCCTCTGGATCTCCACATGTACCGGTTAGATTCGACCTGCATCCAGCGTAGACAATAATAAGCACATTTTCCACAAGATATAACGCATGCAGAATGAAATTGGGTCAGACTTATAACAAGTGAAAAAAAACAACATCCTAAATTAGTATGTATGCATTTGATAATTAATTTGGGAAGTTTTGGGGATTTTCGCATCATTTTCATTAGAAATTATGGCCAATCAAATCGAGCAAAGTCGCAAAACTGCATGTGTTTTCCATAGGATAGGACACATTTGATATTATGGCCTAAATCGACAATAATTCAGAATTTCCAGAAGTAGGCAAGATTTGAAACACTGTTTTATAATAATTTCGCATTCTTTTTCTTTTCAATAAATAATATTAAATGCCCTAGTGTGATCTAGCATTTTGGCTAATCCCACTTTTCTGAGAGAGCTCGAATAAAAGAAATTACGTAACACTAAATCACAGAATCGAAAACTTCCAAATACAACAACAAAATCGTTAAAAAGATCCTTAAAGCATGGCATCACGAAACTTTAACAAAAAGCAATCCTACCAACACCGAAAATAAATATAAATAATTATGAAAACCGCAAACATTAAACTACAGTCACCGGGCCAGCCGTTCAAAATTGAGAGAGGTGTCAAACAGGGAGATCCGCTGTCTCCTAAACTTTTCACTAGCACGCTCGAACAAGTGTTTCGCAGCCTGGCAGCCGGTTGGGAGAATAAGGGCATTGTCATCGGCAACAGAAGATTAACAAATCTTCGATTTGCCAATGACATTGTACTTTTCTCATCTTCAGCCCCAGAGCTCCAAGAAATGCTCCAAGATCTCAGTTTGGCGAGCCTTCAAGTTGGTCTCAAAATGAACAGAAGCAAAACCCAGATTATGACCAACAGCACCGAACGTAGGGTCGAGGTAGACGGGCAGATAACAGCATATGTCGACGAGTACCCATATCTAGGCCAATTAGCTTCTTTCAGCCATAGACAAGACAAGGAAGTCGATAGACGGATCCAAAATGCCTGGAAAAGCTTTTGGTCTTTGAAAGAACTTTTAAAGGGTGACCTCCCGTTAAACCTTAAGAGGAGACTCGTCGATATGTGTATTCTACCTGTCCTAACCTACGGTGCCCAAACATGGTCACTGACTGAGGCGCAGAAGACCAGGTTGAAGGTTTGCCAAAGGGCCATAGAACGCAGCATACTAGGTGTGAGGCTGATCGACCGAATGAGAAATTCAGTACTGCGTTCCAAAACCGGGGTCACTGATGTCGGAGCCAAGACTGCCAGGCTAAAGTGGGCATGGGCCGGCCACGTCTGCTGCATGCACCCGCAGCGGTGGGCTAAATTAGCAACGGAGTGGGTGCCACAGAATGCGCGGCGACGACGCGGCAGGCCCAGACGGAGAAGGCAGGACGATCTGGATGCATACCTAAACGACTGGCAAGAGATCGCGCTAAACCGGGAGAGTTGGAAGACAAAGGGGGAGGCCTTTGCCCAGCAGTGGGACACTCTGATGGCTTCGTAATAAATATGAAAATGTGACATCGTCATTTGGTCAAAAAGTGTAAAAAACACTACTTTTGCTGTTGTAGCGGATATCACATTGAACGAATTATAGGTAACTTTAATTAAACATTTTTGCATTAGTAAATATTTTTGTCAGAGTACCAATCCGAATGGACTTGGACTAGGATAGATATCAAATTTAATGAGCAAAGGATGTTTGTTTAATAAGTTTTCCTACCTACCTACCTATAGGATAAAGTACCATAAAACTGAAGTTTTACACTATGGATTCAAGGAGTTTTTATCTTGTATGAATCCTTGTTAAAATCGCTATTGAGAGATGTGATTGTTTAAGAGAATAATAATGATATGTAACTTACTAATGATATGTACTTATTAAATATTACATTTAACTTGGTCAAGATTTCATTCCGCATTACGTGTCGAGACATAGAACCATGTAATATTGGCCCAGCGATATGTTGCATTATTCATATAAATATATTAAAATATTATCTAACCGGGCTACTCACGTATTTAAGTCGATGATTGCTCGACATGTTTCGACCCATTAAGAGGGTCCTCGTCCAGAGCACACTCGGCTAAAACCCGACGCGTACTGCTATCGAATCTTAGTGCGTCGAATCCGAATCCAATACGTCGATAATGTAACCGTACTTGCGAGAGAAAAGTTTATAGTATCGCGTAAAATACAGGAAGCTATCGAGATATGTCGCCATCCCAATTTTAATCGTGGTGGTGGTTGGTCAGTGCCACTTGGTTGGAAAATGGTTTTGGGTATTACGTCAATGGACAGTGTAGACGCCCCGTTATTAGCAAGTGATATAGTGAATGTTGTGTGCAACCCCCTTTATGACAAATGTAATACTGAGGGTAGATCTTACCTTGCATCGACCCCGCCACCACCCCCCGTGGCCAGTACCCATTCTAGCAGGGCGCAAGCCCGCAGTACGCGTCGGGCTTTGGTCGAGGGTGCTCCGGACGAGGACCCTCTTAATGGGTCGAAACATGTCGAGCAATCATCGACTTAAGTACGTGAGTATTTAACCCAGTTCGATAATATTTTAATATGTTTGAGTCCCACGTCAGTTATAATTCTAAAATTATTCATATATGTAAAAAAATATCTGTTGTCATTATATTCGACCTTTTAATCACATTTATAAAAGGTTCGGTTTCGGTCTCGGCAGAAACTATAATCAGAACTGAACCTTCGGTTTCAATTTCTGTTTCGGCAAAAAAACATGTTTCGGTCGGACACTAGTTATTAAGGAATAACGCGATTAAAATTCAGCACGCAGATCAAATATCGACCACACAAATGCACGGGCGCTTTCTCTACTAAGAAAACAAGTCTCTGCATGTCTTCATTTACGCGGCGCAGCGGCGCGGCGTAGGTACCTACCGCCGCCCGCTAGCCATCGTGGATTAAACCGGTTTATTGAGGTTTATAGTTACGTTCTTAAAACGTTCGCGTTCTCCTTATAGCTCGGAGTAAAACCCAAATAAACCGCTATTTACCGGTATTTTTTAAACCGGTTCCGAGCCTTGCCTGCAGCTCTCTATATAAGGTGCTTTCAAATTAGTCACGGACTCACGGATACCTTAGGGTATGCATGTGTTCATGATAACGGACAACTTTCCTTATGAGACTCATATCGAAATGTTGAAAAAAAAATCGCCTTTTCATACAAAGTGGTTTCATCGGGTGATCAACATTTCATAGAAAGTGATTTTATTTTTTCGATTTTTCGATATGAGTCCCATAAGTAAAATGATTCCTTATCATGAACACATGCATACCCTAACGTATCCGTGACTAATTTGAAAACACCCTGTATGTTTCGACTTCTATAGTTTGCTTCAATTGCTCCATGTAAGTGTATACAAGTTGACATTTCAATTTGTTCTCCGTTTAAGGGCATGATCAGTATTGCCGGTTAGGAAAAAGGCAGAAGATTTTTTTTCTCCCTAAAAAATATTGATTTTCTATTGAGCGTTAGCTAATTTGAAATAGATGATAGATTTTTTTAGATTTTTAAAACAATAATTCTTCACTTATACCTAATTAGAAAACGACACTAAACGAGCCTTACATCGGAGAATAACCATTAAAATTTCATCGTAGATCGTCGTCGTCGTCGTATTGTGTTTTAACAAGAATAGTGATGCCTTATTTTCGTTTATTTTAATAATATGTACTACGTTCCTTCTGGTTTCACGGGCTATTATGTCCCGGATTTTTGATACGCATGCCCGCAGATATGACTCAAACATGTAGATATTATTTGGCGAAATTTGCTGTGATGTAAACCTGCTGCAACTTATTCACGAGCACAACAAAATACAATATCCGCCAACCCGTCCCAACAGGCATTTAGAGACTATTGCATTTATTATTTTATTTACTTAATTTCATGTTATTATCCTATATTGTATCCAAAACTTTTCAGTACAGATGGTGCTTTTATTACGCGCTAGTGCGAGAAGTGGTTCATTTTATGTCAGGTCGAAATCTTCGGAGTGCCATATGTACTGAAAAACGTCGTACGATACACGTGCGGAAAGGAAATTCGTAACTCGTGTAGATTTAAAACATTTGGTCTTACTTTAATAAAATTATCTCTACTTGTTTCAAACTTCATTTTTTTCGCACTGGTATCGTAAAGTACTATTTTATTAAAACGCATGATTACAACCTCGTGTGAGTATAATTAATTATTCAGTTAAACTTATTGTCACTGCGAACGTATTAACTAATATCATCTAGTGCTTGGTGTCCGTCCTATCCTGCCACGGTTGGGAGATCACCACAGTCGAGGGTATCGGCAACAGAACCATCGGCTACCACGAGATACAAAGCAGGCTGGCTAAGTTCAATGGCACTCAGTGCGGCTACTGCTCGCCAGGATGGGTCATGAGCATGTACAGGTTAGTAAATAGTGTAAACACAAAATAGTTTAATACACAGTTAATATTGAGAGGGACCGAAGAATATCAAGAAATTCGAAGAGGAGCAGGAGATCTTTTCGAATTATTTGTATACTCGTATTGGCACTTTTTTGTTATTTATAGGTATCTTTTACCCATTCTGATGTTGTAAAATAAATGTTTGTTTCACATTTTGTCTAATATTGTGTAGGTAACAGTAAATATATACCAAGTTGGCATTGTCGTCCCGTGATTATTACCGCGACGAAATCGCAACAACAACATATGTGCTACTCTTGGTATTGATACTGAATAACATTTACATTGAAAAACAATATTAGAAAAACCTCTACTCAACTAAGTAGTAAAGTCTGTACCTTTTTGCCACTTCTAAACGAAATAATGTCATATTAGTAGCCTAACCCTGGATTACGGTGCTTGTTAGGGTTATCTCTTATAGTTCTTGATGATACAAAGATTGTACCTTTGTAAAAAGCCATAAAAACACGGAAAATGGGTCACCACAACATTTTTCCGGAATAGTTTGGAATTCATTCGAATTTCATCATTTAGTAATAAATTGGAAAACAGCAATAACAGAAAAGGTTATAAATAAACAATGCAATTTAACATTAAGTTGTTTAACTGTAAATATTCATTGCCAGCAATAAATGCCAGCTCATTATTGTTATTCGTTTTTCTTGCGTTGATTCAGGGCAAAGCAAAAATCAGGAAATGTTACATCAATAAATTATCGTTCTTATTGTAATATTGTACTCATTTAATTACTTTCAGTCTTATCGAATCGAGAAGTAATGGTCTAACAATGAAAGATATAGAAAATTCATTTGCAAGTAATATTTGTCGATGTACAGGCTACAGACCTATAGTAGATGCTTTTAAATCATTTGCAATAGATGCTGATGAGAAATTGCTGAAAAAAGTTTGCGATCTAGAAGACCTAGCCATATTAAAACCTTGTGGAGTAAAATGTGTGAAGCAGTGTCCACATAAAAAGAAAAATATTAATGAAATCAATAAGGGAAAAGATAAAGAAGCCTGGTGTGAATTGGGAAAAACTGATAAAAAGAAGCTAACGTTAAATTCCAATAATCATAAATGGTCTAAAGTTTTTACATTAGAAGATGTTTTTCGAACAATGATGGAAGATAGTGATTATAAACTTATTGCTGGTAATACTGGACAAGGTGAGATAAAAGATAAGTCGACTTTACTCGTGCCTCGTGTGGATTTTTTATATTTTAATATTTTCAAATAATTTAATGCTCTGTTCTGATATTTTGTGCGAGTTTATCATGAGCATAATACTGTTGGCCTAATTTGCCAAACACAGTACTTTATTAACTAGCCATGCCCAATGTCAATTAACACAAATTTGAGATATTAATTTACGTCGTATAATATTTTTTTTTTTCTTGTCATTACAAAATTATCAATGTTAGGAAACGGCAAATTTTACGTTATATACGCTTCGCAATATGATAATTACAATTCTACTATTTCTATTAATTCAAAAACTTGCGTATAATAATTTATTAATATCTCACTTACTTGGGAATTGATGATCTCGACGCATTTTTTTCTGATTTTATTTTCTTTATTATTATGTTTATATATTATAACAAAGAAATTATTCAACTTATTATATTGAATAATTGATTACTAAAGAATAAAATTTGAAAATGTAAAGTATTATATCATGATTCTAGGAGTTTATCACGTAACCGACTATCCGGCGAACGTAATAGACATATCCAGTGTGGTTGAATTAAAGGGATTCATGATAGATATGAATCTAATCGTTGGTGCGGGAATGACATTGACAGAAATGATGGAATTGTGTATAAAGTTAAGCAATGAAAATGAAGATTTTATGTATCTCAAGCAGTTGCACGATCATTTGGATTTAGTAGCACATATTCCGGTAAAAAATGTAAGTATCTAGCAAATATTTTACTGTATATATACAGTTTGAATAATGACTCTTTTCTATTCTAAACATGACTACTGAGCCTATTTCTCATAAGCTTGTAACTTGTAATACTAGCGGAAGTCTGTATCTAATTTATAGTGTTGAAAAGAGACTTCTTCATTTGTATTACAAGATACAAATTTTTGACAAATTGACGCTGTCCTCACTTACTCGTGATGCCCTCGACGCATTTTTTCCGATTTTATTGTCTTTGTTTTAATGTTTATACTAATTTCAAAATCATTATGTAGGTATTTGCTTTGTATTGTCGTTTCTAAATATATCGTGGGTTACCCGGTGAAACCCGATAAGTTGATCGAACCGGTTTTTAAATACGGACTATAGGTATATAGTAATAGAAATTAGTTTATTCGTAACATACACAAAAAAAAACACAATATAGGTACAGAAACGAGAAAAAATTATACAAATTAAACAGTGTAAGCTACAACAAATGACACTTACGTGAGGTTGACTTTTGAATGAAGAATTATCTCGTTTCACCAGGCAACCCTCGATATATGATAATTAAACACATTTTGCCGAAAGTTAGAGACGAAAACACGATTCAAAACTGATACCTGTTACTATTTGTGAATAAACACTGTATTAGAATGTACTATTTTTGTGTACATCGAATAAGTATATCGAGGTGAAAATGTTATCGAATAATGTCTCAGTGATAATTTTCGTTTAAAAACTTTTTCCTAGTCTTGTAACTGGGTTTCATTTGTTACATAACAATGAAAATTGAGATTTCAATTATCGTTTATTTCTAGATTGGCACTATTGGTGGGAATTTGTGTCTCAAACACGCAAATAACCAATTCCAATCAGACTTGTTTTTGTTATTTGAAACAGTGGGCGCGATGGTTACTATCGGTAAGTACTTCTTGTTAATTATATTTCTCTCAACGGCTTATTGTGAAACCAACTCTAGTTATTTGGCTTGCTAGCAGCAAATAAAGTTTGTTTTTATTATTGAATTTGCTTCAAATACATTTTTTTCGTTTTGATTAAAGGAGAAAAAATCAACACCCTTTTAATTTAACTTAATAGCAAGCCGCTAAGTATTGTTTGTCCCTTCCGGTCTTATCAATACGAGTATGTCTATAAGACTGAAAGGGACAAACAATACATAGCGTCATATTAAGTTAGGTGACGTTTATGAATAAGGGGTTAAGTGTATTTTGTATAAATAAATAACAACCCTCATCATTCATGTTTGTCATGTTCTAGCTGAATCAATGAACAATAAGTATGTAATAAGTTTACCAGAATTCCTCAAAACTAACATGAAGGGAAAACTGCTACTGAATGTAATTTTACCGCCATTATCACGATGCTGCGATGTCAAAACTTTCAAGGTATATATTTAATCGTCATTATCTATATAAATAAAAATGAATTGCTCAGCTGTTCGTTAGTATGCTTAAAACTCGAGAACGACAGAACCGATTTGGCTAATTTCGGTCGGCTAAGTCCAGGGAAGGTTTAAAAGGCAAGAATAATTGAAAATATGTTACAGAATCTAAGAAAAACAAGAACTGAAACTTAAGACTAGAGTCAATCTAAACTAATTCTTCAAATATGTTCAATACAAAAATAAATAAAAAATAAATAAAAAATAAACTGTTTAAATAAATTTGGATATATTATTAAGTAAGGTGATACGAAGTTCACCGGGTCATTTAGTCATCAATAAAACTATGAACACAGAAACCTAAATTCTGAGTAAAATCGACATCAGACATGTTTGAGCGACCAGCTCTAAAATATCTGAACATGCACTCTAACGTTATAACAGGAAGGGCTTGCTCAGATATTTGTGATCACTCTGGCCGCTCCTATATATCTGATGGTGAATATGTACATAGATACTTTTTTCCTTAGGTCATGCCTCGCTCTCAAAACGCTCATGCAATCGTCAACGCCGGCTTTTTATTTAGATTTCGCCAAAACTCACGAATATTAGACAATATGACAATAGTATATGGCGGCATTTCACCAACCTTTATACATGCTGCTAAAACCGAAGCTGTAATGATTGGTAAAGATCCATTTACCAACGAAACTTTACAAGTAGCAGTAAAAACTTTATTTGACGAAATAACACCAGAAGAGGCACCACCAGAACCATCTGCCAATTTCAGGAAAATATTAGCTGTTGCTTTGTTTTACAAGGTAATAACATATAACACTTGTGTTTTCAATTAAATAACAGTTCGTTACACCACAGTTAAAACTGTTATTATAACATAATCTTAATAACTGTTGAAGCTTGTTTCACATTCTAGCAAAATACACCTTTAGTTATATGTATAATAGACTAGATACAGTTTATGCTGATGAAAAGGCGAGTGTATTTTTCCAGGCAATTTTAAGCATGTGCCCGATAGACAAAATGAACCCAACATATAAATCAGGCGGAGAAACTATGAAGAGAATGACTTCTGAAGGCAATCAAATATTTGACACTGATAAAAGCATTTGGCCACTTAACCAACCAGTGCCAAAATTAGAAGCCCTAGTTCAGTGCAGTGGTGAAGCTACTTTTGCTAATGATCTTCCTAAGCAGCAGAATGAAGTATTTGCTGCCTTTGTCACAGCGGATGTGGTTCCAGGAAGTATAATCGAAGGATTCGACACTAATGAAGCACTTGTAAGATTTTGGCATTCCCCGAAACTTTGAGATATTTTATAAACTGCACACTGCTTTTTAACTGTTCATGGTTAAATAATTCGTAAATTTAGTTACGTGAACGGCTTAATCTATTCTAGCCAATCTTCGTTTTTGGCATCGTCAACAATATTTGTTTAATTTACATGAGTAACCCATTTGATTAACTTATTGATGAATTTTCAGAAAATCCCTGGTGTTGTTGCTTTTTATTCTGCTAAAGACATACCAGGTGACAATAATTTTATTCCACCTAGCATTCCAATTCTGACAACAGCAGAAGAAATTCTCTGCTCTGGTAAAGTCCAATTTTATGGTCAACCTGTTGGTATCATCGTAGCTGACAGAGAGAAAACTGCGCAAAATGCTGCGAATGTAGTAAAAATCAACTATTCTTTTGTAAACAATGACAAACCTTTGTTAACAATAGATGATGTATTAAAATCAGCCGATAAAGATAAAAGAGTGGTTGCAAATATGACGATTGAACCTACAGACACGGGTCATAATGTGAGAAGTATAGTTCAAGGAGAGTATAAAATAGACGGGCAGTACCATTTTCACATGGAGACTCAAACTACTGTAGCTAAACCTACAGAAGAAGGCATGGAAGTTTACTCCGCAACCCAGTGGCCTGATTTGACAAATGTGGCTGTAGCGCAGTGTCTGAAAGTACCTGTGAGTAGGTAAGTGTCTACAACTTTATGTTATCATGAACAAAATGATTTGAAAGTCCTGCAACTAGCATCTTCAAAATACTGATTCTTACTTTTGCTATTTGGTATTGCTAATTGCAAATTAGACTGATTTGAAGCTAATATACTTACCTAAGTATATTAGCCCAACCTAGCCTTATAAACTGTAACTGAGAATATATTATATATAGGTATATAACAAGTAGAGTATCTACTCTACTTGTCATAATAATAAATTCTCAGTTACAGTCTTCATCGATACTTTATTTTGTCCCTGTTTGTTCGATCAAATCTAATTTAATGTTTCATTTTTGTTAATCTAATAATTATTCAATTTATTCAGCCTAATCACCTATGCTAACCATGTTTGCTTTGATATGGTGAAGACTGTATACTTATATATTTTACTTTTAATCACGATACCTAGCCAATTAACTACAAAACCAATTATGTATGTAAATTTTGTTTGTTTTTTTGTAGCATTAATGTCATCGTCCGTCGGGTAGGTGGCGCGTATGGTGCAAAGATCAGTCGTGCCACGCAAATTGCTTGCGCAGCTTCTCTTGTGTCCCATCTTCAAGGCCGTACTTGTCGGTTCATCTTACCACTTCAAACAAATATGAAATCGATCGGCAAACGGGTACCTACGACGTGTAACTACGAGGTAATTATGCTAGAAACATGTGGATTCAAGCTTTTCTGCTAAAGAATAAACATTTTTTTTTATTTTGAAACCAATATAAATTTTGATAGCAAATTAAAACTTTTCAACAATTTGTTAGGATCGATCGGTCAGGATATACTTAGGATCATTGATATATCACAGTTCACAAATCACGCTAGACCGCACACAGCAACAGATTTTTGTTGGGTCCCTTCTGGAAATGAATAAGAACAATTACTTATTTGTGTCTACCTAAAACCCAAAAACACTAATTTCCATTCACTTGGAGCAACAAAGAACAGTCAAGAATTGCTTTAATCATCGTCAGTTGACGGCATAAATTATGCTTAGAAAATCAATGACAATGCTAAAAGCCTTATTAATAGTTTATACACAATGATAATACTTAATTACTATTATTACCCCAATCACGGATTCATGTAATACGTAAATTGAAAACATGTAAATACATACTTATATCTTTCTCTTTTATAGGCTGGCGTAGACAGAGAAGGAACAATACAGTATCTGAAACTTGATTTCTACCAAGACGCCGGTCATGTTTTCAACGAAGTTCTGGCACCGCTGACAGTTGACAACCTTAAAAATTGCTACGAAATATCACGTTGGAGGATGGAAGCCAACACTGTCGCTACAGATACAGCTTCAAACACATTTTGTAGAGCCCCTGGTAATTTAAAAAGAAATACGCATGAATTGAAAGTTTTACATCGTTAACAAAATTTCAATTATAATAATGACAACTTCCAATGTATTTCAGGATCAACTGAAGGTGTTGCAATGATTGAACATGTTATGGAAAGCATAGCTTTCGATTTGAATACAGATCCTCTTCAAGTGAGAATACAAAATATGGTGAAAGACAATCCAGTCCTGGATATGATAAATCAATTAAAAATTGATTCCAATTTTGATCAACGACAAGAAGATATCAAAAAGTTTAATATTGAAAATAGATGGAGAAAAAGAGCTTTAAGAATGATGACTTTGACGAATGGAATATATTACCTCGGGAATTTTAATTCATTAATTTCAGTTTATCACGGTGATGGATCGGTAGCTATTTCTCACGGAGGTATAGAAATGGGACAAGGAATTAATACAAAAGCAGCACAAGTTTGCGCTCATGTACTTGGTGTTCCTCTTGAGAAAATCAGTGTAAAACCTACAACTAGCTTTACATCTCCAAACAGTGTTGTGACAGGAGCTAGCATTGGCAGTGAATGTGTCGCTTTTGCTACTATGAAAGCATGTGAAATATTGATGGAGAGACTTCGACCAATCAAAGAAAAAATGGAGAACTATTCATGGGAAAATCTAATAACAGAAGCGTACGGGGCCGGGATAGATTTGCAAGCATCTCACATGTTTTCTTTCAATGATGGTGTACAGACTTACAATGTATATGCAGCTTGTGCTTTAGAAGTAGAAGTTGATATACTGACAGGTAATCATGATGTTAGAAGAGTAGATATTCTCGAAGATACAGGAAGGAGCTTAAGTCCAGAAATTGATGCTGCTCAGGTAATAGTTTTAAACTGTGTATTGCAAGGTCTCAATGCACTGGAAAACGAATACGATTGTTGATTTTGTGTCATATATTATCATTTTGTTAGATCGAAGGCGCCTTCGTCATGGGACTGGGTTACTGGACATCAGAGAAGCTAGTGTATGACAAGGATACCGGAGCATTGCTCACAGATCGTACATGGACATACAAGCCACCAGGCATCAAAGATATCCCTGCCGATATGAGGATATACTTCAAAAGGGATTCTAGAAATGAGTTTGGGGTTTTGCAATCTAAAGGTGAATTATGTTATTTTACTATATTTTTAGTCGCATATGTTCGCGGTTATGTAAAAGAAAATGGACCCATGCTTTATGTCGTTGTGTCGTATAGATGAGCCCCACCCCACCTGATACTTAATAATGAATGAAGATTGAAGGTGCACTTTTATTTTGATACAGATTCCTATTATAATCAAGCGAGGGAAAAAAGTGGAGACTTCTAAATATTTATTTTTGAATTATGAAAGAATAATAAAATATTTCTAACGATATTAAACATAAATGACATTAAGTGAAAACTCAAATTCAAGTCAACGTCAGAAGAGAATCCAATTTTATAAATACATAATAAATATTTTATAAGTTTTTTGGAGCTAAGAAACTTTAAAGTCAAATTAGCAAAGCAAAGCTCATAACAATGTTATTGGTTCTAAGTGCTATGTTTTGAAAATGTTTTAATTAAATATGCTTACAAACAATGAAAGTCACAGTTAAAGTAACTTTGAATGAATGGCCAAAATAAAGCTTAGAGTTTTGTTTGAGTTCGACCAAAAATAATATCCGAATACCTGGCCCTATAATTACAGGTGCAACAATTGCGCAGTCCTAAGAAAATCGCTAAGTATTCAATTTAAATTTATTTATTGACTCATTATAAGCTTATCCAATGCGCTTACACGGGAAAATTATACTTACAATGGTTACAAAATGCTAAACTAACATTTAAAAAATCTCAACAAAACTGAAAAGTAACAAGAAAACATAACAAATATCAAACGAATTAAGCTGGCCAAAATCCTGCCTATGGCTCAATTGCACAATTGTACCTATTTGGGAGAATTTTGACTTCGCGTTGTGTTTGTGTTTCTATGGCCGCAGGGTATTTCCAATATAAAAACGTGATAATGAAATTCCATGCCGGGTGGTCACGGCAGTAAGAATACATTTGTCACCACCCCAACTCTTCCCGCGGGTGTCGTAAGAGTCGACTAAGGGATTGAAGTGTCGCTGACCATTCTTGATAATCAGCAGCGTCATTATAGTGGACACAGTAATGCGATCGCCAATCCCCTTGCCCAGCGTGGTGATAACGGGCCATTACCTCCTATTGTCAGTGTATTCGTTTAAGGGAAATTTCAAAAAATACATTTTAGATCTATAGAAAAATTGTTATTCTTATTAGAGGTCTGTGCTATGGATAGGTTAATAAAATATACCAATTTATGAACAATGTCATGATTACGCCAATCTTCATTCTTTTGTTTTTGTTGTTGTGTACCTTTTGTGAGACAATTACTGTTACGGGTCAATAGCTTCAAAGTTTCACTATATGTATTTAAGTTAAAAGTATAAACTTAGATCAAATATTTATTATGTGTAGCTTGTAGTTGCGCTCTCTCGGAAGGGTCCCCACGGAAGAACAGCGCCAGGGTCTCTCGGCATGAAGCTGAGTGTGGACCTTTTCAGATACGCTTTATAAATGTGTAGGTACCACTGTCATTGTAATTAAGTTTAAATTAAGCGTTCTGAATGAAGTTCTATTCTATTCTATTCTAATGTGTCTATGCTAGGAGAGACCTACGTCCAGCAGTCGACTGAGATAGGCTGATAATGTGATGTAATTCCAGCGACGGGCGAGCCAGCGTTGTGCCTGGCGGTGGTGGTGACGCATGCGCTGCGGGACTGCGTACGCGCAGCGCGTCTGGACGCCGGCTGGCCGGACCAGTGGGTGGACATTGGTATGAACATGCCCTTATGCTCAGTGGGGTTATGTTGGTCTCGTGTTTATTGTTTGTCGTCATAGCCGTCGTGGTCTTATAACATACAGTAAATGCGCGAAAGTATGCGCATAATCAGAGCCCGGAAAATCCAGTGCAAAACACACTGTCGCAATCAAATTAGGGTGAGAAACATTTTTTTTATCGATATCGAGTAAATTTTGTCTATAAATCATACTGATATGTTTAATACATTATTTTATAATCATTCAAGCCAAACGCAAAAGAAGTAGGTAGTAAGTTAAGGGTTTAAAATATATGTGTTATTTAATCTAAAATGCAACGTAACTTATATTATCAACGTTACATACATTTCCTATTAAGTAATAACGCTTCCTTTTTGGCTTATCATTATTGTTATTACACTACGTATGACAGCGATAAAATATAAGTT
Organism: Thaumatotibia leucotreta; assembly: GCA_025490895.1. NCBI lineage: Eukaryota > Metazoa > Arthropoda > Insecta > Lepidoptera > Tortricidae > Thaumatotibia > Thaumatotibia leucotreta. The sequence continues at coordinate 41,823 of JALPQI010007479.1, forward strand.
GTGTCTCTGATGATAATTGGTATTATATGTAGCTTAAAACAATTTGAAACAGACGTGGTTGAAAATAAACTTACTCGATATCGACAAAAAAAATGATTCTCACCCTAGTTTGATTGCGACAGTCTTTTGTTTTGCTATGGATTTTCCGGGCTCTACGCATAATAAACTATAAAATATTTTAAAAATAAAAATAAAACCGCCTTCAAAAATTCGCCCGAACTAAAAAGTTAAAAATAATTTTGGTTCCTACTTCTTAGGATTTCCTACCCAAACCTTTAAACCTTTTACCCTATTCATTGAAATAAAACATTATGGCTAGGTACCCTACAGATTTCTTAGAAGTCGGTGCCAAGCCGAATACGTTCATAGGTATATATTAGATAGAGCTTTGTAACTTACTGTCACTCCGATTACGCTTTTATCAACAGAATGGTCTGCCTCAGTCATTTTCATGAAAGCATAACCGGAGTGACAGTATATTACAAAGCTCTATCAAATACATATAAGTACTCGCAAAGTGAACATATTTGGCTTGGCACCGACTTCTAAGAAATCTGTAGGGTACCTAGCCATAATGTTTTATTTCAATGAATAGGGTAAAAGGTTTAAAGGTTTGGGTAGGAAATCCTAAGAAGTAGGAACCAAAATTATTTTTAACTTTTTAGTTCGGGCGAATTTTTGAAGGCGGTTTTATTTTTATTTTTAAAATATTTTATTTTTTGCTTTTTAGTAGTGTAAATATAAAATCGTTATTCAGTATGCTCTAAGTCTAAATACTTATAATTAGAATGTACTGCACCTGTAGTAGGCCATAAAACCTGAACTGGCGAACTTGTATGAATACAAAAACAATTTCAAAGGTAACAGACTTAGCATGCCAATATTATTTAAAGAATCACTAACCGCTAACCGACATGTCATAACTACTAAGCAAACACTTGAATAGATCTCGAAAATGTATGACATTTGTTAGGTATATATACAAAGAATGATCCTCCAACCCCTAATCGTTAAGGAGTTATTCCTTTCCTCATCAGCTCACCAACATGAGACTATGACCACCTAAAGGCAAATACTCGAATAGCCTCCAAAATATATGAAATATGTTATATTTAAAGAATTATCCCCCAACTCCTAATCTCCAAGGAGTTGTACCTTACATCATCAGCTCACCAACATGAAAGGATGACCACCTAAAGGCAAATACTCAAATAGCTTCCAAAATACATGAAATATGTTATACTTAAAGAATTATCCCCCAACTCCTAATTGCTAAAGAGTTGTACCTTCCATCATCAGATCACCAACTTAAGATGTTCATGACTAGATGCAAATACTTGATTACTCTTCGAAAATAAATGAAAAATGTCATGTGTGCCTACAACATTTGAAGAGTTCCCTCGATTTCTCCAGGATCCCATCATCAGATCTGGATTCGGTGACAATGGGACCAACTAGAAGGTATACCCTTTCAAACAAAAAAAGAATATTTGAAATCGGTCCACGCGTCTTCGAGTAATCGGGGAACATACATAAAAAAAAAAAAAGATTTCGACGAATTGTTAACCTCCTCCTTTTTGAAGTCGGTTAAAAAGCGCGACCATCGGAACTTATTATTATTGCATATGAGACTGTGTCCTTATGCCTTATGCTTATAACTATAATGGGTTGTGTTTTGATCAGGGATCGCATACCAGTTTTTTTCTCCATACAAAAGAACGATTCTAATTTAGTTCTTTTTCGTTTTTCGGTATAACAAATTTTTGTTAATGGAGTTATCCAAAAATAAGATGTTGTTAATTAGTTACATAACACTTCGAGTACTGTACGTAAATAGTATAAAACCTTCTAAAATATTCGACTATTTGGATGTTTTTCAAAAAAACCGGTTCCGATCCCTGGATGCTTAGTCAAGTTGCCGATCGCTAGCGCTTAGTAGCGTATCGTAGTTTTCCCTCTCTGTCACTCTTTCGTATTAGTGCGCCACCACGATTTACTAATGCGATTCAGTTTAGGACCTAATCTGAATCCTGATGTGTTAGCTCCATAGAATAACTGTCAAAAACGAAACAGTCGCATTTAAGAGATCAAGGTAGCCCGTAGCCCCCTCGATCGCTAAAGGATAACCCTGCACGGTCCAAGATGCATTCTCACCCACGAGCGCTCTGGTTGTATAGGATAAACTCTGGGCCAATTTTTCTGAAGAAACTACAATAAAATAAATGCATTTATTTTCTATTTCAGTTAACCCGTGCACAGTGGAAAACATTTTTATGGCAGCAGAACACCGATTGGAACATTTCACATTAAACTAACTAGACTAAAACTAGAAATACTTACTACTACCAGTACCTTAATTTTACAGCACTAAACTTTAATTATTTCCTGTACCTATTCATAGAACATTAGCTTAAATTACAGTGGTAAATGATTTAACTAAATATAATGTATATGGGGCGGTTTTTGTTGGTTTCTTTCTTTTTTAATCAAGTCCGAATTTAATATCTAAACTGTACGAGTAAGTGCACTATCAGTATTAAATAATTAATAAATCACTATTAAATAAATTAAATTGAACTGTACGAGTAAGTGCACTATCAGTAAGCGAGTTTGTAGGTATAATATTATTTCCTATACTCGTATAATAATTAATTTTCATTATCGTAGGTATTGTGAAGGGTCCACGGAAAGAAAATGTTTGTTTAGTCCTAGTAAAATTCAGGGTACAGTTGCACCTTATTCCTATAAATAACGTTGTTTTTCTGAAATTTGAATTGACTAGACATTTTCTTTCCGTGGACCCCTCATTTTGTTAAAATCTTGTGAAAACTTGTGCACAGTCAAAAAACGTAATATCATCGTTGAACACAGATATTAAACACGGAAGTAACCCTTAAACTAATAAAAAAAGTCAAAGTTCAACGAAATACCGGTAATTATAGAAAACAGCAATTTTGTACGTAAAAATCTTCGTATACTTATGTAAGTTTTTACAAACTAAACCGGAAGAACAAGCAACGATATCCGAGTTTATCGATATAGGACATTTCAAGTCTTCCAACCTGTCAAAAATTGAATTTGAATTTGTACCATGGATTCCTATCTCTGGGTCGCGTTTTATAAAGCTACAATTCACAATTTTGCTGTTTGCCTCTCTTTCTAGCCAATACGTGCGTTAGAGAGGCAAACAGCGAATTTGTAAAATGTAACTTTATAAAACGCGACCCTGGTTTCTAATTCATCAAAACAAGATATTGACTAAAGAATAAACACAACCTGGAATTACAACCTACGTTTTGGAGTATGAAAGAGACAATAAAGCTGTTATGACTACGACATTTATAGATATTAGAGCGAAGACGAAAAGATACAAAGGTACAGGTAGTGCAAAATCCTTTTCCTTCGGTTTTTCACGAAAACATCCGATTTCGTACTATTGTCAAACACAAAGAACTTCAGTATTCACCGCACTGAAGTTTATTGAGGCAGAAAGATAAAGACTGCTACGCAAGTATTACTGCTACATAAGCACCTACTCTTGGCCACGCGTGGCCGTGTGGTGACGACAGTAAGAATACATCTGTCACCACCCCAACTCCTCCTGCGGGTGTCGTAAGAGTCGACTAAGGGATTGAAGTGTCACTGACCGTTATTTGATAAAATATTGATAATGGGCAGCAGCGTCATCATAGTAGACACATTACTGCGATCGCCGATCCGCTTGCCCAGCGTGGCGATTATGGGCATTTACCTCCTAATGCGTCTATACGCATAGTTAATAGGATAGACCTACGTCCAGCAGTGGACTATTATTGGCTGATGATGTAAGCACCTACTCGTACATACCTACTTAAATCACAACAATAATCATTTTGTTTGCATAGTATTGAGTTTAACGAGGTACTCTCGCTAAAAAACTCCATTGTACGCCGGAAATTACCAGGTAATAATAGACATTAGTACAAACATAAATTACCGGCATTTTCGGGTTGTCAATTTAACGTGATTACATTCTGATTGTAGTTCGACAATGCGAATCGAATTGAACTCTATTAATTCTTCAACACTAGGGCTAGTGTAAGTGTAAAACTTTTTTTAGTTTTTCACTAGATTCAATAAAAAAAACGCATACAATTATAATAATTAAGTTAATTCAGACAATAAAGAATACGCATTTGAGATAAATAAATATTAAATAGGCATAAATATTTTCCTCGCCGGGATACGAATCAACTACTACAAAAACAAAAGCTGACAAAGTACTTTGTACTACTCGTATGTCCTGTGAAAATTACTCACATATTATTGTTGTTGTTGTATTCTGGCCATTTTTCCGCAACTCGACATCAAACGTGCCTATTTTGCGTGGTCCCAACGCTTAGCCCAGTACATGCTGGGGACTTCACATTACACCCTTGAATTTCTTCGCAGGTGTATGCAGGATGCAGGTTTCGTCACGATGTTTTCCTTCACCGTAAAGCACTTGTGAATATCGAATGACCTTTCGTACATAAGTTCTTCTTTGAAAAACTCATTGATACGAGCCGCGGATCGAACTCACGACCGCTGCGTAGCAGCCGTGCGTTTTACCGCTAGGCCACAAGCGTTTCTGCTTACATATTATGCCAGTGGCTTAATTTTAAAAACACTTAATGAAAAATCCAGCTGAATGCTGAATAAAGAAATGATTGATGAATTTAATAAACAAGGTACCTAGAATAAAATATTTGTCCGATTAAATGAATGAACATATTTATAGGTGACGGTAGGTGACATTGTAAGTAGTCATTAAAAATTAATATGTGTACATATTTTGATATTCTTTTAACATTTACTCTACAATACACGTCGCCTGTTATAAATCCCACGTTGTCCATCCACCGGTGCCTATGGTCGCTTCAGTATATCATCATCATCATCATCATATCAGCCGAAAGACGTCCACTGCTGAACAGAGGCCTCCCCCAAAGATTGCCACAATGACCGGTCCTGTGCCACCCGTATCTAGCGGACTCCTGCGACCTTCACCAGGTCATCAGTCCACCTTGTGTGGGGCCTACCCACGCTGCGCCTTCCGGTACGTGGCCGCCACACGAGAACCTTCCCGCCCCAACAGCCGACGGTTCTTCAGCATATACCTACATTTAAATCCAAAACGTCCGAATATTGTTGTATGATGTTAAACTATTATTGTTGTTCCTGTTATTATTTTTATCTGTAATTATATGGCAGAGCTTTAAGATTTTTTATTTTCCCGAACTAAACATGACCATAGTTTTTCATTTGCAGACAGCCACAAACTATACTTTTTTCTGACTTAAGCTTTAAGATACTGAGTATGGTAACTTCCTGCGTGTCAAAAAAAATGATTTGGTAATTTTCTGCAATATATTTACTCAAACATTGAAAGATGCTCAATTAATGGAATAAATGAAGGGTCCACGGAAAGAACACGTTTAGTCCTTCTAAAAGTCAGAGCAAATTTGCACCAAAATCTTACTATCAGTAAGGTTGATTTTCTTTCTGAAATTTGAATTGACCAGACATGTTATTTCCGTGAACCCTTCTAAAATAGAGTGGTTTTAGTATGTGTACTCTTTTGTATTGTGTAGCGAGGTTTAAATGGATAAATTGTGAAACTAAGATTCCACTGTACATACAGACTTGAAGTTAAACAGTTGTATATTCTAAACAAGATCATGTGGAATAACAAATTAAATTATTAAGCATTTTGATTTGGTTTCTAAGTAGTAAATAACATCAATATTTATAATATAATGTTATCATAAATATTGGAAAGAAGAAAAAATACAAAATCCAAGAGTCAGTGTCGTCAGTTGTAATATGTATTAATGTGGCCCAAAAACGAATTTGACATTTATAAATTATGTTGTATCTTTTTAGCTAATTATCCTTTTGAAATGATGTTTATCTGGTTTGTTTTATTTTTGAGAGGTCGCATAGTTACTACGACCACAGCTGTAGTTCAGGAAATGGCTGGTGCTTACGTTAAATATTTCAAAAAAAAATTGGAGTTACGTTAATAATTTCATGAAAATCATCCAACTAATAACTAACTCCCTTATTCATAAACGTCTGGTAACTTAACAAGCCGCTAATAATTGTTTGTCCCTTTCGGTCTTAACAATGTGTCCATAAGAGCAAAAGGGATAAACAATTATTAGCGGCTTGTTAAGTTAGCAAACGTTTATGAATAAGGGGGTAACTATGTAATTCAGTGTGAGCTCATAAGCAATTCAGTTTCAGTTTGTGAATTCACAAACTGAAACCGAATTGCTCATGAGCCATACAATACAAATTGCGCTTACAGAATTGACATTTACAAAAATATGGTGAGTACATTAGGAAGGACATATTTTGTCCTTATAAATTCGTACTTACGTTAAAATATTGTCTATGATTTTTTGAAACCGTTGCATACGTTAATAAAAAACGTAGAAACCTAATAAAATGGCAGTTTTTGTTAACGTATTTGACATTTTTTCTGAATATCAAAATGTTCCTCTTCATGCACCGTTCGATAGAGCAGGAATTTGCAGTCGAACGGTATACTTAACTCAATTTCGTCATTTTGGTGGTTACATTAATTCATATTACAACCGACGTTGTACGTTTTATTATCTCATCAATTATTATCAAACCACGATTAGAATGGGATTCGAAAGTACTGTTGACACTACAATGTATAAGTAAATTTAGGATATTATCTATATATTCGTAGTCTAAGTGCGGAGACTTATAGACAATAGCTTAATTAATCTCTCACTACATCTATAAACAACTCATTTCTTGGTAATTTTTGAGTCATTTGTTGTGTCAACAGTACTTTCAATTCCCTTTCTGATTCCGGTTTGATAATTAATGTTCAAGGACATTAAAAAAGAGCTATTTCTATCAAACAACTGTGAAGAAGTAAATCAACTTGCCCATTGTCTTGTCTGTGTGGTGATGGCAGTAAGAATACAAATTTGTCACCACCCCAACTCCTCCTGCGGGTGTCCTAAGAGTCGACTAAGGGATTGAAGTGTCACTGACCATTATTTCATAAAAGATTGATTATGGGCAGCAGCGTCATCATAGTGGACACATCACTGCGATCGCCAATCCGCTTGCCCAGCGTGGCGATTATGGGCATTTACCTCCTAATGCGTTTATACGCATAGTTAATAGGAGAGGCCGACGTCCAGCAGTGGACTAAAATAGGCTGATGATGATGATGATGATGATTGTCTGACAATCCTAAATTACTAACCCCATTCTGTAGATTGCATAAATGTAGTGGATATCTGCTCATTTACTATGTACAGTATGTACTACAAATATGACATTATCTATGATAACATAATTCACTATTGCAATATGTAATTTTATGCACATCCCAGTCCTCGGACCTTGTACATAATGAACAACAATTTCAAAGAATTGTCAACTTGACGCTTTTCAGAATAAGGTTTAAATTAAAAAAACTGATTGTTTAAACATAAATCTTTTCAGTCCAAATGAACTGATTGTTCATTGCGCGTTAGAAAACAATGTAAATTGTATAATTATTTAATGACATGTAAAGATCAGTTATTGTGGAACTCACGTCATGACACGACATGACAGTTCACCATTACATGCAAAAATCACGTCACAATGATGCGTAACAGAATTCATACACTAACGAAGGTACAAGTTATTAATCTGCGACCATATATAACGTGGACGTATAACGCAAGCTCAAAAATGCCCCCAAAAGCAATTGTTCAATTGTGCCAAGATGGGCAGGACATAGCGCTTTTCTTAACATCGTGCATATTTCGGTGCAACAACTTTGACAAATGTTTATAGAATATAGCCAATCAAAACTTTGATGGACCAATCACAACTATTTTTAAATGGCGGTTTAAGTTTTTATAGGTTGATATTGAAATTCATTACCGTGATACATTGAGGAGGGAGACACTTGTCAACTAAAAGTTAGGACCGTTTTTGAAAGGCAATTTAATATGGCGTGCATGTTTTATTTGTTCGTAGTTATTAATATAATATATCCTACAGGAGTGCAATATCTCAAGATCTCCTTGTCACTTTTAAAATCAATGATAATTATTTTTAAATTTTATTTTCGACTTTAGAACCATTTTTTTGCTGGACTACAAAGGAGGCATAGAATTTTTGATTCAGTTTTAAATAAATAAATATAATTATCAATAATGACTATTTTATGGAAATGACTTTCATCATCATATCAGCCGAAAGACGTCCACTGCTGAACATAGGCCTCCCCCAAAGACTGGCACAACGACCAGTCCCGCGCCACCCGCATTCAGCGGACTCCTGCGACCTTCGCCAGGTCATCAGTCCTACCCACGTTACGTTTTCCGACTTTGCTTTTACGTCACTTATGTACAGGAAGTAGGCTTCTACAAAATTGGTTGTCAATTTGGGCCTCAGAAACGGAAGGTAGTCTATTATATCACCAAGATTGTTATTGGCTATTTTCGCAACTTTAGGTACTACTTAAAACTGTTGAAGAACTAAGTACTAAATTACACACCACCCACAATAGTCAACCTAAATGCCGTCTATAAAAATAATAACATATTGCGTAAACGTTTGAATGCGTATAAAAACAATTGTTAAAAAGAACACGGCAAATTATGGCCAATCATACCATAAACCATGACTTATAAAGAGAAGCGATGGATTTTTTTTTTCACAAGCACGTTAACCGTCTTCCTCATTATACGTAGTTGGCAATAAAATAACAGTTTTCTGGCATTTTATTGGCTAACGTAGCTCCAGTTTTGATTTAAAATATTTCAATAGGTATAAGTGTTTGTGTTAATTTAAGAAAATGTCGCAAATAGTGTTCAAGATTAATGGAAAACAACATAAAGGTTGGGAACTCAATCATTCGATATGAGATATTTGTAATCGTTTTAGTAAAAATGTTGCACCGACTTAGACTTTTAATTAGTACCTATTAAGCCAATTCTAAGTGGGAAGTTTTTCGGTCAATATTCTTTTCGTTGTCTTGTTTCATACCACTCTGTCACGTTTTTAGATGCTGTTTCGACTTCGTAGGTATATAAAAAAAAATCCGGTGCATTTGTATTTCTTTTTCACACTAGATTTTAATCCAAACATCAGAAATCGAATAATCTCGTACAAAAATGACCACTACGTCACGTTTTTTAGGGACACAAAATAAGACAACGAAAAGAATTTTGACCCTTTTATCAAAAACACTCAAATTGGTTCATATTAGGTAGTCATTTACAAACTAATAACATCTTCACCGTTCGTCTATGGGTCAGATGATATACGTAATTATACTAATTCATTACTTATTTAGTTAATGTTAATATTAACCCCATAATACAACCTGTAGCTCACCTCACTGTTTATTAGTTTAATTAGGTATACTTAGGTACAAGCGGAAGTTTATTTTAGGGTCAAGGAATCTTTATAGATTGGCCAATCCAGAATAAAAAAAGTGCCTCCCACCCTCGTAACTTTTGATTTGTGTGCTTATTGAATACTTTAAAATAAAACTATTATGAACATAATCGGCCCAGTCGTTTTTGAATAACTACGGAACCTTACCCTGAGAATGGCCCGACATGCTGATATCGGAGTGAAGTACAGAAACCGTAAAGATTATTTTACATATATTACGTAATACGACTAATACGTTTAAGTTCAAACATGTGTATTAAAAGTAATAAGTTACATAAAATAAGGTGTTAAGCGTCATTATAGATAAATTAAATAATAAACAAATATAGGTACGTGTTTTTATAAAATGTAAGGCGCGCCCATATAAATCTCGCGTACTTACCGTCGAATTCCGAAACTCAATCTCACGTTGAAAAGAAAAGACGTCGTATTTTCTTATTAAAGAGGCTGACGGGCTAGAATGAAGTATACTTCACAAAGTCCAGGTCTATATTTCACAATGGTGACAAGTGCGATAGTTGTAAAATTTACCATTTCTCCCATTGCACGCG
>JALPQI010007480.1:0-44324 GCA_025490895.1 Thaumatotibia leucotreta
ACACTACGTGTTTCGAATTATGTTCTTCAAATCCCTTTAAAAAATGTTTTAGAATGATAGTTTAATCGAACGGCAGAAACACTAAAACCGTCAGCTCCTTATCGATTTATGATGACCATTTCCAAAATCTAATACTTGAAATGTTTTCCTCTTTTCAGCGACTGTTGGGAAACGAGAACACTTATCATACCGGCCGGGTGTGAATGTCTGTGGCCAAATCAGAAGCTCGGTGACATATCTCTACATATTTAAACATACGATTCGCTTTATGGGGGCTCTGTGAATATTGAATCAAATATTTAAGCTAAATAAACAAGTCTTAATAAGACATTACCTATGTTCCCGTTTACATTACCTGATCCCGTCTTTTGAGACTCCCTACTTATTTAATTAATTTATTTTAAAAACTATGGTTGGCATTATCTCATTAATTCTCATTCACGAAATGAATGCAGGCACGGTTGCTAACAATTATTATAGAGTTGTAGCTATAGTAAAGTTGTTTGTCGTGGAACCGATGTGTATTTGTTTGGTCCTCGTCAAAATGTCTGCATGGGGCCAAAAGTAATAAAGAAGTAAAAAAGTCATATTAGAATGATTCCTCGTGAGTGGAAGATGGCTGGATTTAAAGACCAGCGAATAAGTAGAAGTAGAACCTATTTCATTTAAATTGTCATAAATGTCATTCATAATGAAATTGTAGTTCTCCAGGTGGGATATTTTACATTTGTTTTGTAGAGAAATCCTGTAGGTACCATACTTACTTACTAGTGCCGTAAGACATATTTTAAACAAAGTTTTGATATTCAACTTTAGGTTTATTATAATAAAATTATTTACCAACGGACGGACTCTACTACGAATCAAACCCGGCGAAGTGAAAATGCCAGCTATCGTTAGTGACAAAAAAAAATATGTATCGTCAACTTTCATGCTTAATTTTTTTTACTAAAAATAGATTACCTAATCGAAATTCGATTACCCCTTTCCGGGCCTTACCACAAACTAATCTACATAGAAATCTAGCTTTGAGCTAGACTAGAATTGAAAAGTTCTTAAATACAAATGTTGTATTCGATGTCATCTTTATTGCATGCGCATCAAAGTTCATAAAGTGGAGACCTTTTTGCACGTCCACCGCATTAATGAATACCGCTGCTGAAGTCTGCATTATGCCAGTATTTTGAAGTTGTTTTGGAAGCAACTTTAAATACCTCACGGCGGAGGCTGCGCTCGCGTCAGTCCGTTTTGACAGCGCGCGAGAGAAGGCTGCATAAAGGCTTCGAGTGATCGCATTACATTTTACCGCGCGGAACAGATACGGTGAGTTGTTTTTTTTTTTACTTTACGCAACGATGTGCTCTGCCGTAATAAAACCGAACCGCCGAAAACTCAATGGTTTCACTTTCATTTCCGCCGGCTAGATTTTTTATCGAAGTCAAGTTTCATATTGATAAATAAAAAGAGTACATTTTTATTATATTCATAAATAAATGTGCACAGTATCCTGACATCCATCGCTTGACATCCTCATCATCAGAACCAGGAGTCGACGATAATATGGGGTACCAATATGTAAAGTATTAAACAATTTTGAGAACCACTGTTTGAATTTCCGTGTCCGATAATAAAATAACACCGCACGTCTCATATTGAGCTACTTTTATGTTTTTTTTCCACGTTTATTAATAAACAAGTTATCATAACTCACATTACTACTACATTCATTGATGCATTTGCGTAGGTATTATAAAGAATGATTTTAATGACGTTCACCTACAGTGAGGGTGCAATTATTTTGATAGGTATAATTATAGGTAGGTTAAGTATACTTAGTATATTCTTATAAATAATACTTTGATGTCATGGTACCGATATCGATATTTAAATATTATTTTTTAAAGCAAAAATAAGAAAATAACCCAGTTGTCTATCATAACAACTAGGAAGACTATCTCGTAGATTTGAAATTAAATATATGATGTCTTCATAAAGTGTATTTTTAGATTTGATCGCACATTACGTAAACAAAACACTGAAGTTAAAAGATTACAGAGAGGATGACTTAAAATAGACAAGAACAGTGCTGCTGACCGTACCGTGGCAGCCAAAAAGGCCCAGCCCAATTAACTTTCTCTGGCAACATAGCGATTAGGCACCCAAATTGTTTTTCGTAGCACCAACAAGTTGTGTAACACACAAATAATCGACTGAGTCGAATTGTATCGTTTGAGTTTTATAGTGAAAACTATCGCTGCGACCCATAAATATCGACAAAAATAAAAATACAATTGAATTAACTAAAAATACTGCACTACGAACAACGACTGCCTTAGTATATCTCGTAAAACAATAATGGAATACAATAAAGAAAATCTTAAGTTTCTCCTCTCTTTTCACTAACACATCTAATGTGAATTATCAGAAAATATAAATTAATAATAAATGTAAATTTGATATACAGGGTGTTTTTTATTCGACCGTTCAAATTCTACGTAGTGAATGTGTAGGTCATACTCACCAACTTTTACTATGGGGACAAAGTCGAAATCGCGAAAAAAAAATCAGATGTTTCATACAAATTGGCGGCATTACGCCGGCCGAAATGTATGAAACAGCTGATTTTTTTTTCGCGATTTCGACTTTGTCCCCATAGTAAAAGTTGGTCAGTATGACCTACACATTCACTACGTAGAATTTGAACGGTCGAAAAAGAAAACACCCTGTATAAATATAAATTAGTAGTAAGTAATAAATTAGACGTTATTGTTATTAAACTAGTAGCCAATTTTCTTTAGTTAGGTATTACTACACACTTACCCCCTTTTTCATAAACGTTTTTTTATCTTAGCAAGCCGATAAGTATTGTTTGTCTCTTCCACCAGTTTCCACCATTCCCCTACAATTAGATGTTGGTATATTGCATCTCATCATCGCGATAGAGCGAGTACCTATATTATGCCGCCACCATCTTTTCGGTACAATGCCACAAGGCCACAAATGCCGTTCAAACTTTAGGGGGGTAATTTTGAGGACATATCGATGATTTTTTACTATGGGACCGATATACGATTCGAGAGAAAAATCTGATGTTTCCATACAAACCCTGAGATCATCAGATTTTTTTTCCGGATCCGTATGTCGGTCCCATAGTAAAAAATCATCAATATAACTTCAAAATTGACCTCCTAAAGTTTGTTAGGTGAATAAAAATTCAGACTGTATATGTAATTATGTAGCCTAGGTTAGTTTTCATTTAAGAGTAACATAAATGGTACAGACTAGACTATTTGTGTATTTACCAATATCTAATATGTCGTAGCATTTTCAATCGATTCGGTACATTTGCTGAAGTCATTGTAGCTTCCACCTGAAAGAAAACAACGTTGTGATGAATACATAAACTTTTCTTTTATTTATTAGTTTCGTGCGTTACAAATGATGGTTTCATAACATAGATCCATAAAAATATTAATAAGTTTGACGGGTTGACTTTAGAGTTAAGTCCAATCGTAAAATGCATACCTAGGTTACTACAAATTCTTAATATTAATATTTATCTACATTATATACTATCCCATTACATGATCCCCCAAAGGAGGCAATGGCCATTCTATAGGATTACCAAAAAATCCTTTTAAAGTATATTTTAACTCGTAGTTGATATTTTGATTACCTACTTTGTGCTTAGTGTGATTTCAGATAACAGTCTAATTTTCAAAAATAAATTTTCTCAGTGGGTAGGTGCGTTAAGCTAACCCAAAGTCGCAATTTTTGTATTTAATAAAAATGTTATATGATGGAGAATGTTTTGTTTTCTCGTCATATCTTCTTTGTGCATATTCACTTTTATGTACATTCATCGTTCTATTATGTTATTTTTTCTATTTTTTTCTAAAACACTCGTATGGTTAGGTACATGATTTTATAAACTCTCGAGTTATTTACAAGGTAATTAATAGAGTATCCCCCATATTCATAAACGTCTGCTAACTTAACAAGCCGCTAATAATTGTTTGTCCCTTTCGGTCTTACCAATGTGTACATAAGAGCAAAAGGGTCAAACAATTATTAGCGGCTTATTAAGTTAGCAGACGTTTATGAATAAGGGGGTATATATTTAACCTCCTGAGGCCTGGTGACGTCACTTACTTCAACCGAATTTTAACTTTGACACTATATCTATAAAGTCAAAATGTTATGTAATATATATATGTATGACATAGGGCCTAACGAGGATAATGGAGTGCCAATTGTTTTTTTGACTGAAACAAATCCTTTTCCAGCATGCGTTTCTCCTTAAGCACAATGATACCTGCCTTCTAATGGGGTTACTAAAGAGAATCAATCACTATTTCGTTATAAAGTTATATCTGTATTTCCCAATTCATTTATCTATCAAAGTTGCCAACTTTAAACGTTTTATTATTGAACTTACCTAATTTACTTATACTAATAAGTGCAATGCGAAAGTTTCATGTAAAATGCAATGCGATTTTATTTAGTTGTGAACTGTCACAATATAAAAAACATCTGTATAATGAATAGGGCCTGCTCCCGGTTCTCTCAGTACCGGGAATTTCCCGGTACTCCCGGTACCAAGAGGACCGGTACTGAAGATAATGTCCCGGTTCTTTCCCGGTTCTATGTTAAATAATCAAGATGCGTGTTTTTTCAGAGCCGTCTTGTGTATTAACAATATAGAGATTATCCCCCTTATTCATAAACGTTTGTTAACTTAACAAGCCGCTATTAATTGTTTGTCCCTTTTGCTCTTATGGAAAGAAAGGGAAAGTCTCCTCGAACAGACGATGATTTTAACTCTTAGGTATGTAGCTGTGATCGTGTAAAGCACACGAGTGCTTTTGTGTGTGTATATTTTTTTTATATTTAAAGGAAAACATTTACACATAATGTAATTAATACATAATATGGATAAAATCTATAAATATATTACACCTCTGTCCACAAAAACGCTATCTTTAAATTATGACATTTATGATGACGACAAGTGTATGGTTTTCAAACCTCTGTATGCCTGTCCACAAAAAAAACTATCTTTGAATTCTGACATTTTGATGTTCACTGATGTATACTAATATGAATAATATCAAATTTGATTGTTTATTTATAGCTAGGGGCAATATTATTTCTTGTGCAGATCAGAAAAAAAAATGTTTCGCAAGAAATTAGCAGATTTCATGCAAAACAAACATAACTCACTGCATAAGAATATATATATCTGGCACATTTTATGGATTTAAATTTTATTCTAAATGCTAATACGATCGTTTTGTGTTTTGAAACGTACAATTGCAGTGTAGGTACATTTCAGAATCTAAACTGCCACATTTCGTATTGCGTCTCCTTTGTTTATAAATAATACATAAGTGCATATGTATTTAATTCAAAACAGCCACATGTACAAATATGACACCTGTGATTGATGGACTCGAATATATTTTTAATTCAAAAAGTTTGCAAATCCAAATACGACAGTTTTGTTTTAGGAAAAATTCAATTTAAGAGGATACATTTATAAAATCTAAACCGCCCCATTCCGTATTGTGACTACTTTTTATATAAAGGAACACAATATTTACATATAAATTTTAATCAAAACTGCCACATATACAAATATGGCAGTTTTCCTTGTAACATTCTTAACATAATCACTTCCTTTTTGGCTTTATGGCACTTTTTCTCAAAAATGTCATGCGTTTTGGTCAACGATCGAGTCGCAACTGACAAAATGGTGGTTTAGCATTGAAGTTAGTAACGAAAGCGTGATAGTGCAAACAGGGTACCTACCTATTTTGATACTTTCTAACGATAAATCGACAGGTGTCTTAGTGCCACGTAAAATATTAGTGCTTATAATGTCGTTTTGGCAATCAAATATTTTTTCATGGTTTTTTAGTTGTGTCACTTTTGTCTTTAATGGACGATATATAGTTTGTGAGTTTTGTGACATTCTCATAACGGTACAACATTGTCACTTAGGTACAAGGACGCTCTAATTCGTATCAAAATACGAGCAAATTTCGTCCATATGATACGCGACCTTTAACTTGAAAACGTGACATTTAATACTATAAGCGCTGCATTACGGTTTATTTACTATATTTATTTGTTCAATAGCCAATTTAGTAATAAAGTCATTAAGTCATACGACGATGCAAGAACCGGACAGAACCGGGAGTCCCGGTACTGGTACCGCTCGGTACCGGGAAATGAAAATCTCAGTACCGGCCCCGGTACTGCAGGCCCTAATAATGAATGAAGTAGCTTGAGATCCAAAATTATGAGTACCTATTTAGGTATTTATTTTATACGTTTTCGACTAAATATCAGCATCTTCAGAATCTAACACGTTGCAGTGACTCACTACCCCTTTCAAGTTTGTGGACGCCAAACCATAATGTTATCAGCTTTTTTTCCTAGACATTTAGGTAGTCTAGTCTACAAAGTAATTGAAATAGTAATTTCTGAATGAAAACTATAGTACCTATTGACTAGTGAAATATGTTAATTTGAACACACGAAGTAAAAATGAGGAGTTTTACATCCACTGCTGGACGTAGGCCTCTCCTATTAACTATGCGTATAGACGCATTAGAAGGTAAATGCCCATAATCGCCACGCTGGGCAAGCGGATTGGCGATCGCAATAATGTGTCCACTATGATGACGCTGCTGCCCATCATCAATCTTTAATGAAATATGGTCAGTGACACTTCAATCCCTTAGTCGACTCTTACGACACCCGATTTTTACATGTACCTACCTAATCCTCGTACCTTTAAAATTAGCACTTTCGGAGCATATTTAACTATGCATTGTAAATGGTAGGTAGTAGCCTAGTTGGTACCTAATGTGTAGGTATTTCTACAACTCTAGCCAATATTTCACAGTATTTTATTTCGTACCTACTATTGAGAAGGAAAATACCGTATTTCATTTTCTCCAGTTTGATTTGTTCACTTTCCGTGGCATGGATTGAAACCTTCCTCGGTCAGACAATTTCTATGGGTCATTATGTAGTTTGTAAATTCTTCTAAGTTACGGATGAACATACCAAACGCAGGGTGGTATGATTTATATTTTTTATAAATAAATAAAATGTTTGGCTGACGTGGTTTGTATTTAAAGTTCTTTTTATTGATTGGACTGGTACGGTATGTGACCTACAGTGGAGCAGTCACTTTTGCCTCATTAAAAAAAAAAGAAAAAAACGTAGGTATCGTCACTCACGTCTTTATGTCTAGTTACTAAATTAAACTAAAACAGATAAGCACGGTATGGTCTGTGTCAGCCAGTGATATAAAAGCTCGTATTAAAAATGTATTTATTTACAAGAGTTGACTTAATATCAAGAATGTATGAAAATGATACTCCACACTATAGAATTACAGCAAATAAAAAAAATCATCCCCACTTCACCAATTGGGGAGGTACCCGGATTTTTTTTTCTAGGTTTCATTATACCACTTTGTTGGCATGATTAATAATATTAATATGTATACCTGTCCAAATTGCAGATTTCTAGTATTAACGGCCACTGAGCTATGCTGCGGACAGACGGACAGACGGACATGACGAAACTATAAGGGTTCCGTTCATTTTGGCTACGGAACCCTCAAAACGGCGAACAAAAGATTCATTGATAGTTTAACAAAGTTAGGTTCAATCAGTTCAATGACGCAGAAACACAGTTAGACAGGTAGTCAAAGTGCACGCTTATGACAGTTATGACGTAGGTTCAATACAGCCATAGGTATGATATGCGAGCGACGTCAAAGATGTACACCTCTACCTACAGATTTAATCTACGAGGTAAACAACATTTCATTTCACGCGTACAGCGCTACCGTTCATACAAAGTTTTATTTAACTAGCAATGTTTGTTACTTTGTTAAGGTCAAATTTTGTAAGCAAGATCTGTGGAACCAAACCCCGATGTTCAATTAACAAGAAACAGTTAATAACGTAACTACGATGACAGTGCAGTTTTATATGAGACCTATGATTCTGAATGTACGTGGAATGTATAGTGGGGTTCAGAATTGCATGGACGATTTATGAATGAATTCATTCATAAACTGTCCATGCAATTTTGAACCGAACTGTACACATATGTACATACCTACGCATTGGATGGATCTAACTGGCTTTAGCAGTTAAGTTACATGAAACTCTGCGTTAAATAAAATGTTTTTGGAACTTTAATAAATAAAATAAACTTGCTTACTGTTCAACTAAATAAGAGCATAATACTGTCAGCAACAAAATATTGTACGAAAATGTTTGAGCCAATAACTTTTTAGCAAGCTAGTATTTTTCGAAATACTGAATGTGTAGGTATTTTAGCTGATAATCTGACTGTGTCGTACACTAACCTAACTTGAGTGAGAGCAGTATACAGGAGGTGCTCATAGCCTGTTTTGCCGAAATCTGTATGCATATGCTCTTCGAGAATTTAAAATATACTCGCGGTCAATGAATACCCGTATTCATTGACCGCGGATTCATTCGGATCATTGAGGTGGATTTTTCATAGAAAATACTGGAAACATGCTGATTACAAATATTTAGAATAAATATTTATAATACAAGTGGAACCGTTCTTAACATCAGATTGTATTGGAATTTCCCTGAAGTTTTCACCCGATCCGAAAAACACGGAACTTTAACGTCAAATGACTCCATAGATATAAAAATAGCAACTCATGATTAAAAAACTCGTATTACCCTATATTTTAGGCGGTTTTCTTAAACGGTCTACATTTTTGTCTCTACATACCGACCTAACGACAATTTTAAAGTTTTATTTGGATTTATTTATAAATTTAGGGAATTTCTAATACAACCTGTAGGCTTAGCACATGATTGGTGCGTAGAGATGGGTCGCGAGTATATACCCTTTCTGACTAACTGAGTAAATACTCAGTAAATACCCATCTACTCAGTATTTATCCGTATCTACCCAAATGGACGAGTAGATACTTTTTATAACTTGGGATAGAAAAACGTGTGCTTAAAGTAACAAAAAAACAACTGTTTATCAAAATTAAACGTATATTATTTGTAAAATCAACAAAATATTTACATTTATTTCTTATTTGCATAAAACATAGTAAATGTTTATTAAATTCAGAAGCTGAAAAATCAACATCAAAAAATAACCTTATTTATATTTGTAGATAAAAATAATATGTAAATAATAATCATTTAAAACAATAAAAAATTCGTAGTTTTATGAATCTAATCAATATAATGTAGTAATCCTAATCAGTCATAATTAAACCAACCACAAATTAACATTACAAAAAATACTTTGGTATCACAATTTTTTAAAGTCTTAACAAAAATAAAATCAATTATACAAATAATCATCAGGTGGTCACTTAACTATTAAACGTCATTCACTCTCATTGGTGCTAAGGCTATTACGATCTGTTAATTCGATATCAGTGGACTGGCCACTGTGGTTTGAAGCATCTTCAATTTCTTCCCAATCTTCGCCATCGTCGTTATCATCGATTCCGTCTTTACGGTGTAACAGATTCCAGTTATAGGAAATAAAAGTAATCTTTCCAGCTCGTTCTGATGTTAATCGGTTGCGTTTTTGCTATAAATATTGGATTGTGCACTGAAAGATCGTTCAGCAGCAGCAGATGTACATGGAGCTGTCAGGATTCGTAGAGCAATTTTACTAAGTAGTGTAGAACCGCAGACACCTTTCCACCATGTTATTGGGTTTATTTCTCTAACACGACTCCAAACAAAATTCTTGCCCCAGATGCCTTCTTTAGCTCTAAATTTAGCCAAATGCGGCATGATATCGTAATTTAAACCGTTTGCCATGTTAAAGATGTATTCAACTGCATCTGTTTCTTGCGTTTCACTCAATTCACTGCCTTGGAAAACGGGATCTAGCAAATTAGCAGCCAGGTGTATGGGCTTGATGCACATCGTTGTTCTTTTTTTCTGTAAATTCCAGTATTTTACTTTTGTCAGCTTCTTCAATGATATCAATATCAGGCAACACAAACTGTAATCGCGATCGCACGTCCCGTAGCGTAATAAATACTTTGTGCATGTTTATTTCATCAGCCTCTAATTTAAATATGGCATCTGTTATTGGCTCCAATATATAAATGCACTGCTTGTTCATTTTCCAGAAATCGTCGTCCAACAAAGTCATTTTAATTTCAGGTCGCAAGCTTGTAGATTTTTCATGCACAGCCAAAGTCTGAAGTGGTAATCTGGTATTTTCTAAGCTCCTCATGCAAGTAAGATGACTACCCCATCTGGTTTTGCATGGTAGTTTCAATGTTTCACCAACAGCTTTTTCTTTTGTAATGCTAGACAACAACGCAGTCAACACTTGGCTTCTTTTTATAGCTTTTACACAATCCACAGCTAATCCAATAAATGCCTTTAAAACGTTTATCTGGAGTATGTTTTGACACGAGAGGTTTAATGTGTGAGCAGCACAATTTATGTATGTAATGTGAGGATGTCTATTTTTCACTAATTGGAATGCTCTTTGGATATTTTTGGCATTGTCACCCACTAGAACTACGAATTTGTGTTCTCCATACTCGGCCATTATCTTTAATATCTCTTCAGATATTTATTCGCCCGTGTGACGGTTACCCTTAGTGTCTAGGCTTTTTATGAGCACAGGTTCCGGTTTTGCCACAAGAAAATTTATGATTCCCTCATTTTGTCCACTACTCCATCCATCACATTGAAGATGAAGTTGGTTCACTGCAGCAAATTCATTATTAAAGTTTTTTTGCATATCGCTGTGAATCAAATCTAAGTACTTCGTAGACACTGTTTTTCTCGTCGGTAATTTATAGCGTGGTTGTAGCTCCTCAAAGAATTGTAACCATGCTGGATGCTGGACCATTGCCAAGGGTGCGCCACTGACAAAAATGGCATTAGACAAAGATCTGTGTAGATGTTTAGTGGTTTCGAGGGGGAAAGCTTCTGATGTTGTTTCCATGTGATTATTTATTGTGCTATTCGTAATCATATCTATAACGTCATTTTGTGCCTTTTGCCCCTGGTTGCCATCATTTCGCGTATTTTGCCCCTGGTTGGATGTAGAATCTGCTCCTTTCAAACTTTCTTTGATAGTCTCCGGACATTTCAGGCAAGCCGTCAAATGCTTCTGCATTCTATTCACATTTGGTATTTTATATTTTTTCTGACAAAAGCCGCAGATGACGGCCTTGTCTTCACATACGCGATAGTATTGTATTCACATATTGTAGGTCGAAATACAATATAAAAAATACATACACAAGTTTCACAATACGCTTTTTAAACCACTGAATGCGATGCGATGCGATACTAACAAAGCGATGCCAAGCTGAGCATCAATATCCGGTCTTATCTGCTTGTCGTGGATGGGGGATGGGATGCTGCTAGGTAAGAGTAGCACAGAAATATGTTTTATCTTTGTTAGACAGATGCGTTGCGATGCGATACTAACAAAGATATGACGCATAACATGGAATCCGGCCTTATCTAAGATTAGAAATGGTCGCAGCTGTGTTTATATTTTAATGCTTGCAATTACGTTTTTTTATTGTAATTATTTTTGTAACTTTAAGTCACCAAATCATTATTTACTAGAATATTTGGATTTACTTCATTTAATGTAGATTATGTTTGAAAACATAGTATTATGTTACCTTTATTAAAGAAACAAAATGCTAATATAAGTAACAACTCTCAAATTTCGTTAAAAAATTGATATACTAATTTACCGAGTACATAAATTCATTATTTCATGTAGTTACTTAAATTAAGAAATAAATATCCGCGTATTTTTCCGAAGTAGATAGATATCGGTAATTTATCGAGTAAATACTCACCCTCGGATATTTACTCGGATAGTTACCCATCTCTATTGGTGCGACAGTATGTCGCCGCGAGATAGATCTCCCGTCCTTTACTAGCTATATTAGCAAAAGAGAGACGGATAGTCTATCTCGCAGCGAGATAATGTCGCGCCAATCATGTGCTAAGCATACTGATTTGAAAATAGATTTTACCTACACTATAAATATTTTGAAAAAATATTTTAAATCTGCATGTTTGCATTATTTTCTATGAAAAAAACAACTGACCCCTATTCATTGACCGAGTGTGTATGTTGAAGGTCCATAAAATAAAAGTTACCTTTAAACAAGAATTCTAATATGATTAAAACTAGCTACTTGATATTTTAACTACTTATTACGGGGTCCTAATCTCGTAAACCTACGTTTATATTTATCCTGACGTTTTGGGCATGATGTTACACCCGTGGTCGCAGGTAAGATAAATGTAATCGTAAGTTACGCGATTAAGACCCGTACGCGATTACTTGATGTTACTTCAAAATACCTTTGGTGTAACCGAAACGATCACGTGGTTTATTAATAGGTACATTTCCTGGAGGTAGTTTTTTTTGTTTCGAATTGGAATAAAAAAACCAATGAATTATATCTTCATTAAAAAACAACATAGCAAAAACGACTAATTGATCATAGATAGGATCTCATAGCGTCGGCTAGAATATACCAAGTTAGGTACAGGCAACGTCAACCACATCTTTCATTATAGTTTAGGTGCCAAAATATAGGTATTTAAGTACACGACTTTATTGCCTTAACATTAAGGTCGTGTAAATATATTTTTGGCACCTAATGATTTTATATCTTTGACATCGAATGTTCCTACAAATACCTAAGTACCAACTCATTAACAGCTACTGGCATTGGCATAATAAATGAAAATCGACAAAACGCTTCTCCATATTTTCATTTCTGCGATGTATTACGAAACTGTATTACTTTTTGTACCAAACCGCTCACGACCTACTCACAGTATCAGGGTCGGGCAGATTGGGCATTTATTGCCATACTCGAAACTTGCCTGGGGCTCGCTTTAAAGCAGAAAAATATGACCTTGAGATTTGTAAAATCTCCATTATTCGTAAACTTATTACAGTAAACGATTTGTTTTGGTAGCTAAGCGAAATGCGACTTACATACGCGATCGTCGAGGTTAGGGATTCGCTAGATGTTTACAATGTTTACATACAAGTTAAGAAAGGACCTAACAACCAAATGTTGACTAGGGTCAGGTCTTCGTGTATAATGTTACTAGCTAATGGGCTACCGAGGTGGATATCTAATTTAAATAATATTTCCACCTTATGCAATATGTGAACGCCAGTTAATTGACCCTGTGGATATTGCTCAAGTGCCCAAAAATAACCAGACCGGTTTATGCTGATGAATTTTTGCACATGGATCTTTAAACTTCATTTTTATTGTACTATTTTGGGTGTCAACTATGGGCTACTCCACGAGGAAATTAATAAATTGTTGTTTCTATTTTGTTGTTATCCAATCTACCGACTTGGTGTGTCACAATCGTATCATTGTCATACGCCATAAATGTGGAGCATATATTATAACTGATATAACTTAACAGCTCTATTCGTTAACCATAAGTTGTGTTGTGCATCATACTTTGTTAAATAATTTGGGGAAGTTTATTTTTGTTGATGTCGTGTTAATTCTTAATAATTAAATTGGGGCTCCATGGCAGAAAAGCAAACTAATAACTTAGTTACTACCTATGCGATTTAAATGTATGGAGGTATGTACAATTGTACAAGCACCTCGGAAAAAATTGCCGGTGTCACTTTGTCTGCTCGTTCATGTACAGTCAAAGACAAAATAAGGTGTATACAAAAATGTTCAAAAATATGTCCCAGTGCACTCTAATTCAGTGTAATAAGAACGTCGTAATATTATGAGCGAATTCTTTCGATACTTATTTTTGCACTTGACTGTACCTTAAGGAACACCGGTCAAGAGCATGTCGTGCCATGCTCCGGAACCCGTAGTTATTCAAAAACAGCTGGGCCGATTATGTTCGAAATGTATTCATTTTAAGAATGTTTTAAAACTACAAATAGGCAATTTTGGATAGGTGTGTAGGTTAATCACGTCAAAAAGTAGAAGAATAAAATATAGCAAAAACAAACATTTTTTTAAGGATATCTTTGAAATTACTGTGACCATTTATTTTTACAGCAAATGATTACAACATAATAAAATAATCATCCCTAAATAATACGTAAAGGTGTACCAAATTGCAAATTTCTAGTACTACCGGCCGCTGAGCTATGCTGCGGACACACAGACAGATATAAGGACATAAAAAATCTACCAGTACTTTAAATATTTTTAAATCGCATGTTTGCATTATTTTCTATGAAAAATTCAACCTGGGTGCTTAGACAAGTTGCCAATCCCTAACGCTTAATCGTCAAACGTAAACGAAAGGCAGCTACTGTCTTTGTCGCACTAATATGAAAGAGTGACAGATAGGGAAAATTACGATACGCTACTAAGCGTTAGCAATTGGCAACTTGGCTGAGCATTCTGATTAGAGATGGGTAACTATCCGAGTAAATATCCGAGGGTGAGTATTTACTCGATAAATTACCGATATCTATCTACTTCGGAAAAATACGCGGATATTTATTTCTTAATTTAAGTAACTACATGAAATAATGAATTTATGTACTCGGTAAATTAGTATATCAATTTTTTAACGAAATTTGAGAGTTGTTACTTATATTAGCATTTTGTTTCTTTAATAAAGGTAACATAATACTATGTTTTCAAACATAATCTACATTAAATGAAGTAAATCCAAATATTCTAGTAAATAATGATTTGGTGACTTAAAGTTACAAAAATAATTACAATAAAAAAACGTAATTGCAAGCATTAAAATATAAACACAGCTGCGACCATTTCTAATCTTAGATAAGGCCGGATTCCATGTTATGCGTCATATCTTTGTTAGTATCGCATCGCAACGCATCTGTCTAACAAAGATAAAACATATTTCTGTGCTACTCTTACCTAGCAGCATCCCATCCCCCATCCACGACAAGCAGATAAGACCGGATATTGATGCTCAGCTTGGCATCGCTTTGTTAGTATCGCATCGCATCGCATTCAGTGGTTTAAAAAGCGTATTGTGAAACTTGTGTATGTATTTTTTATATTGTATTTCGACCTACAATATGTGAATACAATACTATCGCGTATGTGAAGACAAGGCCGTCATCTGCGGCTTTTGTCAGAAAAAATATAAAATACCAAATGTGAATAGAATGCAGAAGCATTTGACGGCTTGCCTGAAATGTCCGGAGACTATCAAAGAAAGTTTGAAAGGAGCAGATTCTACATCCAACCAGGGGCAAAATACGCGAAATGATGGCAACCAGGGGCAAAAGGCACAAAATGACGTTATAGATATGATTACGAATAGCACAATAAATAATCACATGGAAACAACATCAGAAGCTTTCCCCCTCGAAACCACTAAACATCTACACAGATCTTTGTCTAATGCCATTTTTGTCAGTGGCGCACCCTTGGCAATGGTCCAGCATCCAGCATGGTTACAATTCTTTGAGGAGCTACAACCACGCTATAAATTACCGACGAGAAAAACAGTGTCTACGAAGTACTTAGATTTGATTCACAGCGATATGCAAAAAAACTTTAATAATGAATTTGCTGCAGTGAACCAACTTCATCTTCAATGTGATGGATGGAGTAGTGGACAAAATGAGGGAATCATAAATTTTCTTGTGGCAAAACCGGAACCTGTGCTCATAAAAAGCCTAGACACTAAGGGTAACCGTCACACGGGCGAATAAATATCTGAAGAGATATTAAAGATAATGGCCGAGTATGGAGAACACAAATTCGTAGTTCTAGTGGGTGACAATGCCAAAAATATCCAAAGAGCATTCCAATTAGTGAAAAATAGACATCCTCACATTACATACATAAATTGTGCTGCTCACACATTAAACCTCTCGTGTCAAAACATACTCCAGATAAACGTTTTAAAGGCATTTATTGGATTAGCTGTGGATTGTGTAAAAGCTATAAAAAGAAGCCAAGTGTTGACTGCGTTGTTGTCTAGCATTACAAAAGAAAAAGCTGTTGGTGAAACATTGAAACTACCATGCAAAACCAGATGGGGTAGTCATCTTACTTGCATGAGGAGCTTAGAAAATACCAGATTACCACTTCAGACTTTGGCTGTGCATGAAAAATCTACAAGCTTGCGACCTGAAATTAAAATGACTTTGTTGGACGACGATTTCTGGAAAATGAACAAGCAGTGCATTTATATATTGGAGCCAATAACAGATGCCATATTTAAATTAGAGGCTGATGAAATAAACATGCACAAAGTATTTATTACGCTACGGGACGTGCGATCGCGATTACAGTTTGTGTTGCCTGATATTGATATCATTGAAGAAGCTGACAAAAGTAAAATACTGGAATTTACAGAAAAAAAGAACAACGATGTGCATCAAGCCCATACACCTGGCTGCTAATTTGCTAGATCCCGTTTTCCAAGGCAGTGAATTGAGTGAAACGCAAGAAACAGATGCAGTTGAATACATCTTT
Organism: Thaumatotibia leucotreta; assembly: GCA_025490895.1. Lineage (NCBI taxonomy): Eukaryota > Metazoa > Arthropoda > Insecta > Lepidoptera > Tortricidae > Thaumatotibia > Thaumatotibia leucotreta. The sequence continues at coordinate 16,526 of JALPQI010007480.1, forward strand.
AACATGGCAAACGGTTTAAATTACGATATCATGCCGCATTTGGCTAAATTTAGAGCTAAAGAAGGCATCTGGGGCAAGAATTTTGTTTGGAGTCGTGTTAGAGAAATAAACCCAATAACATGGTGGAAAGGTGTCTGCGGTTCTACACTACTTAGTAAAATTGCTCTACGAATCCTGACAGCTCCATGTACATCTGCTGCTGCTGAACGATCTTTCAGTGCACAATCCAATATTTATAGCAAAAACGCAACCGATTAACATCAGAACGAGCTGGAAAGATTACTTTTATTTCCTATAACTGGAATCTGTTACACCGTAAAGACGGAATCGATGATAACGACGATGGCGAAGATTGGGAAGAAATTGAAGATGCTTCAAACCACAGTGGCCAGTCCACTGATATCGAATTAACAGATCGTAATAGCCTTAGCACCAATGAGAGTGAATGACGTTTAATAGTTAAGTGACCACCTGATGATTATTTGTATAATTGATTTTATTTTTGTTAAGACTTTAAAAAATTGTGATACCAAAGTATTTTTTGTAATGTTAATTTGTGGTTGGTTTAATTATGACTGATTAGGATTACTACATTATATTGATTAGATTCATAAAACTACGAATTTTTTATTGTTTTAAATGATTATTATTTACATATTATTTTTATCTACAAATATAAATAAGGTTATTTTTTGATGTTGATTTTTCAGCTTCTGAATTTAATAAACATTTACTATGTTTTATGCAAATAAGAAATAAATGTAAATATTTTGTTGATTTTACAAATAATATACGTTTAATTTTGATAAACAGTTGTTTTTTTGTTACTTTAAGCACACGTTTTTCTATCCCAAGTTATAAAAAGTATCTACTCGTCCATTTGGGTAGATACGGATAAATACTGAGTAGATGGGTATTTACTGAGTATTTACTCAGTTAGTCAGAAAGGGTATATACTCGCGACCCATCTCTAATTCTGATCCATATTTATTGACGTCGAGTGTAATTTTAGTAGGTAGCCCCACTAAAGTTTATAAACATTTACCTTTATTAAAATATTCATTGCGATAGTAAATATATTAAATCCTCAGTTAATCAGATTTTTATGGATCGAAGTTTCTAGAATAACCCTGAACTTCGTTTTACGAGAATAAACGTTGTCACGTAGTACTAATCTGATGATTTTTGTGTAAATGTGGGGTCAACAGGTGTGATTACTGTCGTGGTTTAGTCAACCTTCGGCAGTTAACCTTGTGGTAGCGCTAAAATCGTATTGCATAAGAACTTATATATAACTGTCTTAAGTTAAGGTGAATACGTCATATAGGTAATTTTTTAGGGTGTGGTAAATTAGGTATGTGCAAGGCAAGGGCAACGGAGGCATCTTCAGGGGGGGACAATAGACCTAGGTATGCCTAGGTGCTGTTTTTAACGATTGAAAAAATGGATTTCGGTATAAAGTACTTACTATCGTATCACAAGTCAATGCCTCTCTGAACGAAATTGATCCGCGCCTGGTGAGGGAAGGGGGGGGGGGGTCTATTTTCAACCAACTTCAAAAAAGGAGGAAGTTCTTAATTTGACTGATTTCCCGTTGGAACTAAATCGGGGTCAAATGATGGAGTCTTGGAGAAATCGGTTGAAGTCGGTTTAATTTTTTTTCCATTTTGTGATTATTGATTATTGATATTCGAACGCTCGAAATCAGCAATCAATAAACATTGTTTTTAAAATGTTTGGAGAGTAATTTTTGAGTGTTTTTTTGATCAACAGTGACTTCGTGTTTACAATTTACACAAACTTTTTTCTATTGTTTTTGAAAGGAGGCCGAAACTGAGTGAATTTAAGCGGTTGAAAGTTGAAAGTCAAGAATCAAGCCCCCCTGACTTGTAATTTGATAATATTACAAAACTCAACAATTTTGAATAATGATCACGTCTTATCATTATTAGTGCCTACATGTAAATGACACGACACGAGAATGATATAATATACCCCATCTTAAATTTGAAGGTAATGCGTTTGTGTGTGTTGACGTGACTATTCGTACATCTACATAAATATTTCTGCATTTTAGGATTTTTAGGTCTTACACATTTTGCTCTTTTTCGATATAGCTTTGTTATAGTGGACTGTAAAAGTATTTAAGTAAGCTTCTGATTACTCGATAGAGGTTCGTAACTTTTTATTTGTCAATGCGGTTAATTGATAAAATATTGGGATTGCGTGTAGCTAACTTGACTCGACAACCTAACCTGGTGACTTGTCATTCATTCAATATCCGGAATCCAAATCTATTACATACTAAACTGATCTTATTTTTAGAATTGTGTCTCTTGCGTAATTTTAAGTTTTAACCACCAGCATCCGATACCAGCTGCAACTACCTATCTTAAGCGTCAGCAAAAGCTCTGGAGTTATTTTCTAAATGATGGACAAGTACTCTTTTTTTCTGTATTTTATATTATTTAATAACTTCGTAACTCCAGACCAAAGAGCGGTCAACTTCCTCACTCACCGTATCTGCATTGCTATATAAACAGCGGAGAAATGCCGTCAGCATCCTTGGTTCAATGCCACAAAAGCCGATTGTAGATGTAAGGTAGTTAGGATAGATTTAATTTATGTACGGAAATTTAATAAAGATAAAAAAATATATGATAGATTTCGCTTGTTTAGCTCCATGATCTCATTGACGTTAACAAATATTTAAGTATTATATTAGTACATAATCTCTTTACCCCACTTTATTATTGTTTACAGTCAATGGGAATTGTATATAAGTAAATACTTATAAAAATACAATTACATTAATCATATGTATAATCTATGTTAAATTTTTAACGCTTTGTGCAGTACATAGGTACTTACGTTTGCAATAGTGTGTAATAAAAAAAATTTAGGCTATAAATGGCAACTAAGTAGTGGCAAAAACCGGTACATCAACCTTCGGATAGGTACCTACATCACTACTGGGTGCAATAGTTATTTATTATACAAGGGGGCAAAGTTGTTGTTTAACTGTCGTGCCAATATTGAGACCTGAGCTAGCGAAAGATTCAATGGCTTACAAAGTCACCCATGAGAACGACCAATTTAACATGTGAGCTCCGATTGCGCATGTTTACTACGGTCATACAGATCCACTTATACTAGGCAGTAGGGGGCTATAGGAATTAGAGCAATGTCAAATTATTCACAAGTGTGTAAAAAGCGTTTTTACCCGCTCGTATTAAACGATAAACGAGCGCTTTACGAGATAGTGAGGGGAAAACATAATTGTAACGTCTGCTACAAGTACCTATTTCGTGCGCCAGTAGAAAAAGAAAATAATGTAAACAAACCTAAAACTGGCATTATTCCATAATCACTCTTTTTCACATGACAGTATTGGTCTATTTCAAACCTTCAGTACACATACTTTTTTAGTTAATATTATATACACGGTGCTCGTGAGCATTCCGAAAATTTTTAATGCTGAATTCTTGAGCATATTTAGATTATTTAATGCTATTTTTTCAAAATAAGTTTTTCGACGTAACTCGTCATAAAACTTCTTTTTGATTACAGTGCTACCACAATGTGTTTTAATATTACCATACCTTTTGCCTGCCAATCAAAAACATGAATAGACTTAGCGAGAAAAAACCTGCCTCTAAAAAAATATTTTAACAAATTGTTGTTATGATGAACAATATTGGAAATGTTAAAAAGTATTCAAAAAGTAAAAAAAAAGATTTATTTTTTGTGTACTTTGACATTAGGGCTCATAATATTTTTTGTGTAGAATGCATAGTTAAAATCTTTCGCAATGCTCGCGAGCACCGTGTATATTTATTAGTATTAACGTAAAAATAAATCTACGAACGTGTTTCAAGACAGCAAATGCTATTGAACCAGGCATATTTGTTTACATTATTTCCATTTTCTAATGGCGCACGAGATACACGCCTATTAGGTAGTATTTACATACATTCGCCTTTGCACCAGTTGATCACTGTACCGTTGTTTTCTATGGTCTACTTTTAATATCATTACGTTGATGAAACTATAATAAGTTTTTAGAGTGGTCGACTCGGAAATTCATGTTGCGTAACAATACGTGGCCAATGACATTAGTGAGTGGAGCAGCAACGATTTAATTAATAATAATAACTGTCCAGAAAATTCGATCAAATTGTGATATCACGTTCATCTTAAAGATGGTGATAATCGGACAAGATTTTCATTTATCTTTAATGTTTGTTTACATCAATAGTCAAAATAATGAATAATGACTATTTATGATATAAAGGAAAGCTAGTTCCGCCCGCGACTTCGTCCGCGTAGAAATCATACGATTTTTATTTCATCCACACCTAGCAATGTACAAGTTCCAGAACATTCTCAAAATTGAGGGTATATACTTGGAAATTTCAAAGAATTTTCATGAGAATTTAAGAGATAAGTACAATATACATTTTCATTGAGAACTACCTAAGTTCTCAATGAAAATGTTTCTATTAGAACTTATGAAGAATATAATATTTCACAATTGAGTAAATAAGGCATAGAATATACCTTGAAAGGCATGTATATAAAACGGTTTTGGCATGATTAGATTGCTTGTAAAATTTAAATTGCCGAGAGCATTCTCTATAATATTCTATATAAGTTTTGCAGCTTATGAAACTTCTCCTCGGTACATTGCTATAGGTACACACCTAATCCTAACCTAAGGTCAGTGTGGGTAAATACGGCACATTTATTTTTTAAGGAAAGTCCGTCATAAACGTCTAATACTGTTGAGTTAGGGGTGGAAGTCAGTTGGTAGACGGACTTTCCTGATAGACGGTCTTTACCGCATTGACCTTATTGAATATCCTTAAAATATGTTTTATTGTCCAAACTAAGTCTCAAATACACTTTTTCACTCATTTTCAGTTCCATTTGAACCTCCTCAAGGGACGAATATATAAAAACACGCTAAAACGCTTGTCTTACTTTGATCAGTAATTTTCTTTCCACAAATCGTGTCACTAACTTCAAAAATAGAATAAACTAATATACTATTTTCATCTTTTTCACCTTTTAGGGTTTAAATTTTCACGTTGGGCCTTTTTGTAACAATTATCTAATTCAACTTTCTAACTTTAATACCTACTTTACGAAAACGTGAAACACGTAGCTACAATTTTTTTTTAATAAGATATAAATACGTGAGTAAATTTTCGAATGGCTTAAAAATCCCAATATAAACATTGGACCCCCATTTCACCCCCGTATGATTAATATTGGAATAACTTGAAACACGTCTTCATTCATTAATTGTCGGGTATACTCCTGTGAAGTATCGAATTTGACTCCCAAATATTGAACCTCCTTATATATATTTTTTATTTTATTCAATCACTTTGTTCGCATGATTAATATGTATAAATATTATACCCAATTCCAAATGCTACTAACGGCCACTGCACAATCTGCACATGCTACAAATCTTAAGGAGTTTCTAGTTTACTACGGAAGCCTAAGAAAAAAGGATGTTTGATAAATTGTACTATTTAAGTATCTACTCTATTCGTATCTTCGATCTTAATGTCATCATGGGGATATTGGGCACTAGGGGTTGAGCATGGCTATGTTTACCTTCATTATCAGCCCATAATAGTCCACTGCAGGACGTAGGCCTCTCCTATTAACTATGCGTATAGACGCATTAAGAGTTAGGAGGTACCTAAATGCCCATAATCGCCACGCTGGGCAAGCGGATTGACGATCGCAGTAATGTGTCTACTATGATGACGCTGCTGCCCATCATCATTTTTTTAAATCAAATAATGGTCAGTGACACTTCAATCCCTTAGTCGACTCTTACGACACCCGCAGGAAGAGTTGGGGTGGTGACAAATGTATTCTTACTGCCGTCACCACACGGCCTTTACCTTACATCAAAGTATTTAAACCGTCGAATTTAAACTTTTGTGAGACATAATAACCATATATAATTAAACGGTTAAACTCACGTATTTAGTCACTACGCGCGACATGTTTCGGAGAGCCTAGGTCTCCATTATCAAGCACCCTCGTTCTCGCCAGGCGACTCATGCGTCGTTTAATTATATTTATAAACCGTTTCTCGAAATCTGTTTCTTTGGGTATGTAAATAGTTTTAAAAATGGTTATTATCGTCGGTCAACACAGTCCTGCTAAGGCAAAAGGCGGTATCTCGGTGACCTTAGCCTACGGAGATGACGCAACGAGGAGCGATACTGAGATTTTCAAGGTAGGAACGTTTAATAATAACCTTTGTGGTAATAACTATAATTTTTGGCCCTATTCACTTTCACCGTTCGATGGGACATTTCCGATAGATCATCAGCTTTCCCAAAAACAACACATCTATTAGAACACTTTCGCATTGTTCAATAACTACCTACAATCGATATGAAAGAAAAGTGTACACTTTGCGTAGTCTACAGGTTAATACAGACGATAAGTTAATCTAGGCATATATGATTAATTAGTATAATCATATAGTCAGAGGTTTTTAAGTTACACTAAATTATTATCCTTCACATTATAGCTTATTTGGTGTTCCACTGCTGGACGATTAATTCGTTGTCCGCAAAACTAACGTATAGGTACCTATGTCATTTACTAGTAGAAAAAGTCTTAAAGCTGAACAACCCAAGGAAAGCCAAGGGGTTATTGCGAATGAAATCCGCTTTCTTCACCGAAATGAGATTTGTATTTAGCACGAAAGTTTAGTTAAACTTCATTGTTAAGCCGAGTGGTGTACCTGCGACCTCAGGGTGCTTAGCCAAGTTGCCAATCGCTAGCGCTTGCTAGCGCATTGTAGTTTTCCCTCTCTGTCACTCCTTTATATTAGTGCGACAAAGAGGGAAAACTACGATGCGCTAGCAAGCACTAGCGATTGGCAACTTGGCTAAGCACTAGCGATTGGTAACTTGGCTAAGCATCCTGATGTGAAGTAGCTTTACCGTTAAGCCGTGTTTCCACGTAGTATTCTGAACGAGCATTCGTTCGTTCTTGGGCAGATGAAAACAGGATTTTGCATAGCAAAATGTTCGTTCGTCAAGTGAATGCTCGCTCACAACACTAAGTGGAAACGCAGCTTTAGACTATCAATGTTTATTTTTAACCTGTATTTTCCTTTTATGAAATTAAGCAAATTATTCATTGAGAAGTCAACCTACTTTAAGGAAATTTATTGTTCTGATTGAATCATAATCAATTGGTTAAATTTACATTTTGCATTTTAGCACCAAACAACGTGGTCTTGACCCGAATGACGAGACTGATAAAGAAATTGCGAGCGAGGATCTTCTATATGAATTAAACGTCATAGAAACGTGGGTTGTGGAAGTGACGGATTGCATAAAAACATACCATAGTATGTCATATATATTTTACATTTTTATATATGTAAGATTAATGATTGCTATAAAATTTGAAATAGTGTTTCAAACACTTTTATTTAATGCATACAAAATAAAATAATAAATGTAATTAATAATAATAAATGTAAAATAATAAATGTAAAATAATAAATGTAATTAATAAGGTAGGTATTATTATGAGAACAAACTAAATTACACCATAGGTACTAGTAGAAAAAACCTAAATAATATAATGTTTAAAATGATAATTCACATACTTACTATAAAAATTACAAATAAATACAATGTGTTAAAATTATTAAATACATAAATTACGATAGTAAATAATTAGTAAGAAGTAAATAATTAATAAAACGATATAATATAACTTAAATCAATCAATAACCTTCGGGTTGTGTCACGAATTTCGCACTTCGAAAACCGCAAATTTAGCAAGGCGTCATTAGAGCGAAAGAGATAAATCTCCGAAATTTACGAATTTCGGTTTTCGTCGTAGTACTGAACCTTATAATTCTTATAAATAAAGAAAGAGATCCACATCACACTAGCCGCGTTATCGCTTTGTATGGCGACGTATAAGCTATAATTTATAAATAGTTTTTTAATAACATCTTCTTTAGTTTAGCATTATACTGAACTTTTATCTAAATATTAAAGTTTAAAATTGAAACATGAATAGGTAATTATTTTAAGTAAACGATAAAGTTATCCTTGGCCTCCAATATTAAGTAATTAAATTCCACCTTTACGTCTTTCTGCGTCATTTGACTCATTTGCAACTTGAACTTGCCGGTGTTTACATTGCATTTCAGAAAAAAACAAAAGGTAGCCTTGGCCTGATGAAATTATAGACGACAGTGACTTCCGTCGGCAGAAAAAGACGACAACGACTGTTTCACCATGCACGAATATAATATATCTGTTAGATTAATAGTAACTGTCCTCTTCTTTATATTATGTTGTTGTTGTATTCTGGCCATTTTTGTCCGCAACTCGACATCAAACGTGCCTAATTTGCATGGTCCCAAGTCCCAATGCTGGCCCAGTACTTGTTAGGGATTTCAGATGCACCCTTGAAGTTCTTCGCAGGTGTATGCAGGTTTCCTCACGGTGTTTTCCTTCACCGTAAAGCACTTGTGAATATCAACTGATATTTCGTACACAAGTTTTTGAAAAACTCATTGGTACGAGCCGGAGATCGAACCCACGACCACTGGGTAGCAGCCGTGCATTTTACCGCAAGGCCACAAGCGCTTTTTTTATATACTCATGGAAAACGATAGTGATAATTTTATCTGACTGATATATTTATCCGACGATTATGGAACAGGCTGTTAGAAGGTGCGAAAAGTTGGCCGCTCGTATGAAACGTTAAAGGTGCGTTCAAACTAAAAGAGCATAAATAAATAAATGAATATCTTGGGACATCTTACACAAAACAACCTAGTCCCACGGTAAGCTCAATTAAGGCTTGTGTTGTGGGTACCAGGCGACGATATATATAATAGATAGATACGTATAGATACTTAGATACATACACAGCCATGACCAAGGAACAAACATTTGTGATAATTAAATATACAAATAATACCCTCGCCTGGATTTAAACCCCGAACCTCCAGCTTTGTAGTCAGGGTCACTAACAGCTAGGCTACGGAGGTTGACAATAATACTATGTAAATTATAAATATTAGATGTCATATACCAAATAAAACTACCTCGGACATAGGTGATCTTGGTCGTTTTTCTTTGGTATATGACATCTAATATTTATAATTTATATAGTATTAAGTAGTGTGACTACTGGAGAAAAATTAAAAGTACAAATCAAAATATTTAGTTAATAAATAATTTGATTTGTGTTTTCACAATATGTTCAATAATACTATGTATTGTATAACATTTCTGTCAAACTATTAGGGACCTCCTCCACCGGTCATTGTGGAAATCTTTGGGGGAGGCCTATGTTCAGCAGTGGACGTCTTTCGGCTGATATGATGATGATGATGATTAGGGATTGGATAGATGTGGGTAAATTTTCAAATTCTGTCAAAATGAATATAATTTGGAAATCTGTCGTATATACATACCCCCTTATTCATAAACGTCTGCTAACTTAACAAGCTGCTAGTAATTGTTTGTCCCTTTCGGTCTTAACAATGTGTCCATAAGAGCAAAATGGACAAACAATACTTAGCGGCTTGTTAAGTTAGCAGACGTTTATGAATAAGGGGGATACAGTATAATTATGTATAATGTATTAGGTAATGCAATCTTCTACGTAATACAAAAGACATCAACGCGTTACACCCGCCGCGTTAAATTGAGTTAGGATGCGTACGATGTTTATTTTTAAATTAGATACAAATAATTAAATGAAATGTACAATGTACATACAAGCTTATTTCCTTCTAATTAAGGATCAATGTAAGGCATCCAGTTATTAAACACAGCGAACTGTCTCACTATTTTTAATTTAATTATTAAAAAAAATTGTGAGTAGTTTTGGATAAAAATAATGTTTGTCACTTATTTATACAATAAAAAAAATATTAAGTGAAAAATTTTGAAAACTACGTAAGATAACCCTCAAGGTTTGATTAAAAACCAGCTTGCTATTAAGCTAATTCAAGAAAGCCTGCTTTCCGGTAGCACACGATATAAATAAAGTATTGCAGAAAATCAAACTGGCATGCCGCGAATATAGTATGCGCATACAAAGTGTTATTAATATACAGTGAACAAGTGAACCACCACGGTCAACCATAAGTCGGAAGAATGTCACGGCCCTGCCTTATACGAGTATTGCAACATTATTTAAATTATACTGTTTAAAAACTTTCCAGTACTTTTAAGTTTTAGCCTATTATTTATTAAGTTTAACCCTTGGCGCCCAAGGCCTATAAACTCATTATTAAAGGAACTTCACATTCAAATAAATAGTATGTACATTATAAATAGTATAGGGAAGGTTGCAGGAGTCTGGACCCGGGTGGCACAGGACCGGTCATTGTGGCAATGTTTGGGGTATAACTTATTTGGTTAACATCTTTATTTTAGGATTTCATGCCATTTGAAAATTGTGTGTCGGGTGATTTTACGAATTTTACCCATAATTGTTATTCTGTAGCGTTTTTATACTATTTTCAATATGGCCTTACTCAACAACGATGAAGCAGAAATGGGCTTAGATTATTATTGGGTAACAAAGCCCAGTTCTTGTACAACTGATTGTAGTAGTTTTCGCAAATTGTTTTGCTTCCGATTTTTTCTTATGGATGATTATAGAGATCAACGTCTTTTAACAGGCATGCCCTAATTTCAAATCGCCCTAATGTGGTAAGTCCTAGAGAATTCATAAAAAGTTTTCAGGAAATTCGGACATCCTTAGGTATCCATGCAACTCACAAGAAAAAAAATTAATACAAAAAAAATCCTTAAAAAATCTATAGTCTCAGTGGACTACCCAAACCTTCCAAAAAAATTCCGAAAACTGAAAATGTTCATATAAAAAGTGTCCTAAGCAATTTGGGCTCTGAAATGTTGGTTCAATTGTACATATAAAAAAATTGTAAACATTATCATAAAGGATAGAGAAGGAGGAATATAAGTATTTTTAGTTTGAAAACTAGGTATAAACAATATTACTTATACAGAAACAATAAACTAAATCTTAAAATAAACTTACGAAAATACAACTAAATTTTAAATTAAAAAAATGCCCCAGTTCACTGTCGATCGGTAGCGTGCCCAGAAGGCTGGCAGCATTGCCACGTTGAATGGCAATGCTGATCCGCTGTGCTAGATATGAACCAGCCTCCTGGTCACGCATCAAAAAGAGTTAAGAAAGGCGATAATTAAAACAAAAACGGCATATTTAATAATTAATACAGTTTCGTAGTATCTAGAAACTTTGAGCATGATTCTCGTACGTTATTGAATATGATTTTGTCTTTATATTTATTTTACGCGCAAAATTGGATCACGCGCAACACGAACGGTAAGCGGATTGCAAACTCGTACTTTATACCTAACTGCACAATGTAATATTGTTGCAGGAGTGACCGTTAATGTAAAGAAATAAATATAATTTTTAATAATCATTAAGAATTACTCTAAAAAATTTATAACAATAAATAAATACCAGTACAAATTATGTGAGTTGCCGTTTTCCTATTATGTTACCAACTTCATTAATTATACAGATTAAGTACTATTATTGATTGTTTAGTTAAAATTAAGTAGCGCATTTCTTATATTATGCCAAATAATGGATAAACATTGACAATAATTAGTAACAAAATAGGTTAACTCATTTCTTGGTAATGTACATTATAATAATAATAACGATTACGACCTAGGTTGCAAAGTCGGCTGGGTCAGATATCAAGCTATGGAAAAGTAGTTCCCATCTCACTATGTGGCATGTCGAATCCTATTTCATGTAATAAATGCAAAAGACTTTAATATTTACCTTACGTAAATAAAACAATGGTTTCATATGACCTTCGGATGACTTCGGTGCCATGGCAAGAATGTGGGTTACTCTAATGATACACTAATGTTTTGTGCATACATTGCAAGGCTCATTCGTCGCAGGTTTGATGTAATTTTTACAGTGAATAAAATAACAATTCGTATAAATAATCAATCCATATTTTTTTGCACGTTACTTTATAAATATTTATGTATATTTTAAACCGTTTGGATTTTGGTGATTGTGTATTTTTACACGACTGCCAAAAGGAGAATGTTTCACATTTTCTTTAAACAAATGGAACTTCGCGATGGCTCAACCGATTTTGATAGTGATTGGTATCATTAAAATCCCAATGTGACGTCACGTTAAAAACAATATGGCGGCATAGAAATTCAATATTGTCTGACCAAAAAAATGAAAAAAACCTATCGATTTTGGTATCAAAATGAAGAGCGTCAAACAGCGATTACGAAAATGTACATAGCTTATATGTGTTTGAACGGCAGTCGCAGGTTTAAATGTTTTTATTGCTTCCTCCTGAATTGGCCCGGCCTTTTAAACTTTTCCACTCTAGCGTAATCCCTATTATTTGTAATAGAAATCGGATGCCAATCCTGTGATCATGACATTAATTAACAATTTTCTAGCGATAAAACGATATCTAAAAGAAAGTGTCTGGATGCAAAGGTTTAAATGGGTTAATGTTGAGGTGAGACCCAATGTGGATTTGGTACAGTCGCCATCAGATAGATGTGCCTATGTTTGCTATTGTGAGTACTGAGAACTCTGGCCAATATCTCATGACGACTGTAGAAGGCACAATCAGCTTGAATAAAATTTAAACTTTCTATGAAATCAATAGATTTAACATAAACATTAGTAATCCAAATCATTCCGTTCACAATGTAATGCAACACACTCGAGTTTAAGGCTCGTTGATAGGTAATTTCAAAAACGGGTACATAGCGTTACTACTATGTGCATAAAACATTTTTAGAGTAAAATCAAAATTAAGTGTAACTTAAAAACCTCTTCATTATGATTTTGTGAATTAATCAATCATGTGCCTGTAGGCTTCGCACACGATTGGATCGATTATAGTACTTATATCACCACGAGATAGACTTCCCGCCTTTAATTACGTTAATAAAAGAGGGACTAATAGTCTATTGTCGCGAGATGCTGTCGCTTTAAACATGTCCTTGCTCCAATACTACATGGTTCTATGTTACGTTTTTGTTAGATTGAAATTAGAACTTTGTCACACTGACACTACTTTAATTACCCCGGCAATATCAACATAGATCCCTGTAATATTGGGGTAAAGATGTGCTAACAACCCTGCTGGCTTCATTTAATGTGTTTATTCGATTTACATACATATTGTAGCGGATAGTTCTAGACGTTTGACTTTCAATCCAGAGGTCGTGGGTTCAAATCCTGGCTCACACCAATGAGTTTTTCCGAAACTTATGTACGGAATATCAGATGATATTTACCATTAGCTTTCGGTGAAGAAAAACATCGTGAGGAAACCTGCATACATGCGCGAAGAAATTCAAAGGTGTATGTGAAGTTCCCAAGCCACTTAGGGCCAGCGTGGGGACTATAGCCCAATCCGTCTCATATATGAAAGGAGGCCTGTGCCCAGCAGTGGGACATTACTTATATAGGCTAAAATATTATTGTAAATTATTATTGCCTTGTTACAGAAAATGGAGTCCAAGTCTTCTATAAGAGAATTCTACAAGGGCCGCAGCATCCTTGTAACCGGCGGTACCGGTTTCATGGGCAAGGTTCTGATCGAGAAACTGCTTTACACTGTTCCCGATATCGGAAACGTATACCTCCTGATCAGGTCGAAGAGGGGTAAATCTATCAAACAGCGTTGGGAAGACATGCAAAGATCCCCGGTAAGGCTACTTCCATAAGTTTTAAGAGCCAGTCCTTGAAAAACAGAATTTATACTTGTAAAATTAACCTACATAGTTAGACTAGGACTACGAACAAATGAAACATGGAAGCCGCACGCCAAACTAAATTGCCTTTCAAAAACGGTCCTGAATTTTAGTCACCCACTCCTCAATGCATCACGGCAAAGAATTTCAATATCAACCGCCATTTAAAAGTAGTTGTGATTCGTCCATCAAAGTTTTGATTGGCTATATTCTATAAACATTTGTCAAAGATGTTGCGTCGGAATATGCGCGGTGTTAAGAAAAGCGCTATGTTCTGCCCATCTTGGCACAATTGAACAATTGTGTTTGGGGGCATTTTGGAGCTGGGTCTGACGCCAGCTCCAAAATGCTTCCATGTTATATATGGTCGCAGGACTAGGATATTATATACTTTTATTTGAAATATTTTCTGAAATAGACTTAGATAGGTACGTACCTATAATTATAACTTAGTAAAGTATAGTCATTCATTCAGTAAGTATCTCTACTATTTAGGATTGATATCTACATATTTTTTTACAGCTGAGACTTTGGATTTTGGTAATACCCACATCAAACTTACCAACATATATTTCTGTTACAGATTTTCGAGAGAATAAAAAATGAGAAAAAGAGCGCTCTTAAAAAAATCGTCCCAATCCAAGGTGACGTTCTTTTCGAAGACCTAGGTGTCTCCAGCAAGGACTTAGAGACCATGTCTGAAGAGGTGTCGGTTGTGTTCCATTTCGCCGCTACTTTGAGGCTCGAGTCACCTCTAAAGGACAGTGTTGCCATGAACACTGCTGGTACCCTGCGCACCCTTAATGTTGCCAGGACGTTTAAGAAGCTGGCTATATTCGTGCATCTGTCTACTGCTTTTTGTTATCCTGATTATAAAGTTTTGGAAGAAAAGGTAAAGTTTCACGGTCTAAGTATATGTAGAATTGTAGATAGGTACCTATGTTTATCGTCATCGTTATCATCATCATATTCTATCTATTCGAGCCACCACACTTGATCCTCAACACACTTATTTTATTCATATAAAAACTGCTTTGCTATCATTTATAGTTAACATTAAATGTTGATATTAATTATGAAATTAGATTCTCAACATATTGGTAAGTACGGTTTGTGTAGTAAATCAAGGCATACGAGTCAATCTGGTTGATAATCTTAGTCTAATTATTCGAAGTAGGTATGTTCGAGAAACCCGATAAAAGGTTGATTTCTATTTCAGTTCCATTCTCCAACTGCGGACCCTCACGACGTTATGCGGCTATGCGAATTCTTGGATGAAAAACAGTTGGCTCTCCTCACACCGTCACTGTTGAACCAACATCCTAACACCTACACCTACACCAAACGGCTCGCCGAGAGTTTAGTCATGGATGCGTACCCTGAACTGCCTTGCGTTATTGCTAGACCCACGATTGGTAAGTAAGATCTTTGATAGATTGTACAACTAACCTAGTCAAGTCTACTGCGTCGTATAAGTAGCCAAGTCTTTTACTACCTATTTGAGAATTCTATAGTCCGGAGAAGACCAATTGACGAAATTGCTGTCTTAGAACATGCGAGGATGTTGTGATGGTAAGTTTCTAGGTAATGTGTAACTATCTGAATAAAGGATTGAAGAGTGGCACAGGAAAATCGCTGGTGTAATGGAAATATAATGTATAAGCATTGTCACCCCTGAGTACCTGACAGACCTGCATAATCGAGGTACAACACCGTAGGAAGTGTGTACGTACTTACACCAATTCAATCATAAGTGACGAAAATTCTCTGAACAAAATTCGAAGGCGGATGCACCTCTAGCCGAATTGCAAAATTTAATCTAATACAACACGAAAGCACAAAAAAATCCCACAATAGAATAAACCGGAAACTTTCTCATTCCTAATGTATTTTTGATAGAGTAACGCAACAAAACAGCATTATTGGCAATCAAAATGTACTCAGCGTTATGCAGTAATGCTTTGAAAAAAGGTAGCAAGTGCACTATGTAAAAGATCTTAATGTGTGACACTGTGACATAAAACATTTTTCGGATAGACTGTGCCAAGTGATTATATTAGTTGTTTTGGTGGTGTGTGCAAAGTAGGGCAGGGAATTATATAAAACCTCTATACGCTTACGCATTTTTGGGCAGTCGACAGGTAGCGTCAGTATTTTTTTGCATTTTGTATGCATCCGTGGTGTCACATTCTCAAATGTCGAGTGTTTATCAGCAGCATGAGTGGTGGCAGTAAAGTTTAAGTATGATTGACTCGTGATTACTACCTATATTAACGCGCCGTAAGGCACACGTGTTGGGATGAGCTTTAGGTAGAGTCAGCAGTAAAAGTGTACAGGAAAGAAGTGAGTAAAATATAAAAAAAATATGCTTCACCAAGAGGTTTTAGGTATTTAAAGTTTTCCGATGATCACTCATACTTTCACTGCGACCACTGGTATAACGTCAGGACAATTTTTAACACAAGTTTACGGGATTAAGCCCGATATGTTGTTTTGAGTTTAAACACATACTTACCTGCGTATCTGCTTTTGCTGACTTATGTGATACATAAGAATTATACATAAGCTTATGCATTTTTGGGAAGTCGAAAGATAGCGCCAGTATTTTTAATGCATCGGTGTGTTAACATTTTCGAATATCCAGCGTGACTTGTCTCTTCCAGTGTGCCCCTCCCTCAAGGACCCGATGCCCGGTTGGGTGGACAGCCTCAACGGCCCCGTGGGCGTGATGCTGGGCGCTGGTAAGGGCGTCATCAGAACCATGCTCTGTGACGGTAGCTTGAACGCGCAAGTCATACCTGTGGATATAGCTATCAATGGCGTCATCGCCCTTGCTATGATTGAAGCGACTAATGCAAACAAGTAAGTGTACCCTAACTACTTCGACCGGGTTCCCTTAACCTGTAAAGAAAAGATGTATGGAAGCATTCGTAATCGTATAAAAATGTCGTATGCACGCGTTTGACAAATTGCGGTTGTAAGCTTAATACCACAAAACGAAGCTAAAAACTATACAAAAATGTTTAAGTTGCCTTTCTCTTTGAAGCAGCAACGTACTTACCTAAGTACTTACTTTTCATATAATGTGGCTTTAAAAACGACGAAAAATAGTAGAGTGACGGCAACAGTAATGGACAAGCGTCCAATGATGTACACTCATCCTTATTTCAAGGAAGCTAATATACATTTGTTTTGCAATTATCAATTTACAGCCGCACTCGTATTAGGTGCTCGTCAGCTAAAAGTGTCCAACATTGGTGCCTTCGTACTATAATTTCATACTATATTTCAGATCTGAACACATACCTATCTACAACTTGAACGGCGGACACTTAAAACCAACCACGTGGGGTGAAGTTTTAGATATAGGAAAGAACTATGCCCGAAAGTATCCCTTGGCTTGGCCATTGTGGTATCCCAACGGGGACATCACGACCAACTATGTAGTACACGAATTCAAACGCATTTGCTTCCATTTGGGGCCGGCTTATCTCATTGATTTTCTTCTTTTAATCACGGGACAAAAGCGATTGTAAGTATACCTACTAGGTATTATAATATTTACTACGATACGAATACTAGAATTTATGATTTTCACGCAACATACCGTTTTAGATGTAGGTTTATCTTGTCAACTGACAGTCTGTGTAGGTACTTCCGAAAATCTAATTGGTATGAGCCAGGATTCGAATCTACAATCGCCTCAACCATTCAGGCATTACAGGTTTAGATTAAAATACAAAATCTAGTTTGATAATTGAAGTACAGTATGATCACCAAATTAAAAATTGAATAAATCGATTTCAACCGATTTCTCCAAGATCCCCGATTTGTTTCCATCATTGGTCTCCTCAAATCCTAATTTCTGAATGCAAAATCTTGTAAACGAATGAAAATTACCAAAAGCGCCATGTATCTATCTACCTATAAAATTTGAAGAGATCTCTCGATTTCTCCAAGATCCCATCATCAGACCCCAACTTGGTGCCAACGGGACCATTTCGGGGTAATACACGTTCGATCACAAAAATAAATTTTGTAAATCGGTTCTCGGACATATCAGGTAACATACATACAACAAAAAAAATACAGTGGAAATGAGAACCTCCTCCTTTTTTTGAAGTCTGTTAAAAATACGAACCAGCTGCAAATGTCATGTTATTTTATCACCTTATCAGTTCCAACACTTCCAACTACTTAGCGTGTTTCAATGAGTAGCTATACTCGTAGTATGTGCGGAAAATGGAAGCGTCTGGAAACAAGGTACGCCCAAATATCTCACGTACCTACCTTCACTTTCCGAACAGGCTCTACCACATAACGGGTATTGTGGTATTGTCATGAAACTAATAAATTCTTTCTTCATTTCCAGCATGTTAAGGATACAAGAAAGAATTTCCCAAGGATTGGAAGTGCTTCAATACTTTACCATGCGAGAATGGTATTTCCCCTGCCCTAATTATGACGCAATCCATACAAAATTGTCCAAGGAAGAAAACGATTTATATCTCACCTATGTAGAAGATTTGGACAGGGAAGAGTACATGATACAGGCGGTGGAGGGTGGACGCCAATTCTGCCTGAAAGAAGATTTTACGAAAATCAAGTTTAATAGAATGTATCATAACTTGTAAGTGTTCACTTCATATTTATCAAGATAACGACCTCTTTATATTTATGACATGAAATAGGTACATATAAGCGTGGAAAGTAAGCAATACATCATATCAAAGTAATTTTCGATTAAAGTAGGTACACTTACTTTATACAATAAGAGGCGCGGTCCGCGCAGGGTATTCTCTCACTTTCTTCATGCTTTAGCGAAAATATTTCTTTGTCTTGATCCATAGGTAATATAAAATAGTATTTTTATTGATTTTTTATAGCTATTTTATTAACCTTTTAATTGTCCATTATGTACCAGTACTTTTCTTTTCTAACTAATACTATAGGGTTATCAGATAATTAAACCCACAGTATCGCGGTGACAAACTATCCATCCCTCTTTTATTAGCTCAGTTAGTAAAAGTCGAGAAATCTTTCTCGGCGACATACTATCGCATCAATCATGTGCCGAGTCTTTTACTAAACGCGCATTTTTTTTTCCAGCCTGTTCGTCTTGGACATCATACTGAAGATAGTTTTCTGGTGCTTCGTGTTGTCGTTCTTCGCCTCGTGGTTCGAGCCCGTCCGCTACGTCCTGTCCCTTGGCGAGCCGGTGGTGAAGCACTTGCCGTTCTTGGGCCCCCTAGTGCGATCTGACTAATCTAACAACGATTGCGTTCACTGTGGCTAGGCTGCCAACCCACTCATTTGCTTTTGGTAACTGTGGTTACCGGCTGTCACTCTTATTTTACATAGGGAATAAAGCTCAACCAACATTTCAAAGCAAATGAGTGGTTAGTAAACCGCAAATTTTGAGGATTTGTCTCTATCACTCTAATGACGTCTTCGTTGGAGTAACAAATATCCTCGAATTTACGAGTTTAAAAGTTCGTGGTAGCAGGGTGTTTAGCGAAGTTGCCAATCGCTAAAGCTTAATCGTCAATCGTAAACGAAAGGCAGCTAACTGTCTTTGTCGCACTAATTTGGAAGAGTGACAGAGAGGGAAAACTACGATACGCTACTAAGCGTTAGCGATTGGCAACTTGGCTAAACATCCAGGTCGGTCCCGGAAATGGGAATATTGTTACAACTTTGTAATAACAGGATAGCCGCGGCATCGTACTTATAGTTGACGAAAATCTTATTATACCAATTGACCATAAAACTCTGTTACGTAAAAACGATAGCACAAATAATATGTCTTAGCGTCAGCATAATATGGCATCCGTAAAAGTACGAAGGACTTGTTTTGTTGAGAAAATTTGTAGGGACGATATAATATAATATACATTTATTCATTAGAAATACAGTGGGGCACGAATATGGGAGTATTTGATATTCAAAGGTAGAATCAAGTGTGTTTAGCATAGTCTTAAGCAAAAGTCAGTTAATCGTTTTATAACCCTATTGTGGAAGACAGTTTATTCGCCGGTGCAAAAAATATTTCTTCAACTACAAATACATATATGGAGCACGGACAGTGAACATGTTAATCACATGATCCTATGACAAAATCAACGGAATCTTCAATAACTAGAGTTTCTTCAGAAAGTCAGTCTCTTGAGACATTAGGACGTGCTTTGTTGCTAGATGCCTACACTTTCCGCAGATTATCCTCGATTTCTCTGCTGAATAATTATGATTATCGCGCTAAGTGGCAATTGGGTTTTATGCTAATATACCTAGTTTTTGGTAATTATAGTTATCAATTCGCAATACCTATTGTGACAAAAATATAAATCGATAAGGCTTCATATTTACCGTAGTATGTATCAAAGGAATAGCGAGTTGGTAGGACTAAACTAGGAAAAAAATATTGTGAATTTTTAGGACATTGATATTATCGAAAATATGTGACAATAATGACTGTTTAAATTTGCCATGGACAGGCAGGCTGATTGTTTTGATTGCGAATTGTTAAAAACAGATTTTAAGCTATTAATATTACCTATAGTTACGCATCGTGTGAAGACAAACTTACTACCTCTTTCCTTAGATTACGATAGCATTACACACTTTGTTTACGAGCTAATAATATATTTTCGTGTTAAAAGGACGGAGTGTGCTACACCAGGGGTACAGGGATCCAATGAAGCTGTCCTGCAGCGCCCCCTAGTAGGTGCAAGTATGGTGCCTCTGCCTACTAGACTACGTGAGAAAATATTGTTTCTTAAATAAATGCGTATTGCAGTGCACAGTTTCTAAAATGGAAATTCATTTTTTTTAAACGGAAAGGTTATTAAGTACAAACCCCAGTGTTCAACCCCCCCCTTACGGGATTTCACGTACTCAGAAATCAGTAAAAAAGTTGCAATGTCGAGAACTTACACGATGATAAGTAGGTATATAGAAGAGGTCATTAGGTCATTACCTACATTGTGGACTCTTGATTAGATGTTGTTATTGTTATTTGAAGTAGTTTATCGCTCACTGATAGGAGACTTGCGTAAGAAATAAAAAAGAAAAAGAAAGAAGAAGAAGAAATTCGGCAAAATATTGCTCGCAGTATGACCACAATGTTTTTAAAACAGGCGATTGTCATTTTCTCGTAGAACTTGCCTGCAGGACATCTGATATTTTAATCTGATGACCGTAGGTACTTAGGTAAAACAGAAGGCCAAAAGATATGTGACTGAATATTGAATGTATTAAAGTTGTTAGGTTATATAGTTGAATTTATTTGATATTTACAGTTAATGTATACAAACGCTTATTATCATTTTAAATTTCTTGCCCTGATAATTACGTTTATCTCAATCTCAGATATATTCAACTATACCATTATATATAAACTGGTATTCTAAGGTTATCGAAATTTTAAAAAATAAACAATTTTTTTAAAAAATTAACAGTAGTTGCAATTCGAAAGCTTTTGATTACAATATAAAATGTTTGTTGCTTCTTAAATAAATAAGAGCTGTCGAATTGCTACATCTATTTGTTAAGTAAAATTAGGTAGTTAAAATATATACTTAGGTACCTAAAATCGGCTAATATATTACCACCAGCCAATTAGGATTATGATTTTGTTTTTTATTTTATGGCTCGGGTTTTGTGATCATATATCAATAAATACATTAAAAACTACTCATTCGTTTAAATCAATTACGATGTTTTATTACCTTATGTTTATTTCAAAAGTGGCATCCATTGTTCAGTTGCAAAGGAAAGTATTGAAATAAAATTAATTCCAAGTGAACAGTAATATAGCGAATTTATTCACTTACGAGACCAGACAACACTAGTACAACTTCATAAAAATAACAAAAAAATACATTTTGAATAAATCGAACACTCGATAAATACACAATTATAACCAAGTAGACATACTTTCATATCAAATTTGATTTAATATAAACTTACAAACAAAAAGTTATTATGTATAAATTTAATGTTATAAACTTATCAAACTGATAATGCAAGTTGCAAGCATACGACATCTATAACTATAACTACTACATCTAAAACATCTCGTATGTATATTATTATATAGATAACATGAGTAGTTATGTCAGGGTTCATCACGAAACGACAGCACTGCCGCTTTGTAGTATTGTATGCAGTTGCAGTTTCGACTAGTTAAAATTATCAATTTATCACAATCTCCAACAAATTGAATGTATAAACAAGGAGAAATTTCCAGTAAAATATAGTAAACTTAATTAATTTCCAGACATATTACATTCATTTTATATGATTAATTGTTTCTAACAAGTCGTCGTCGTCAAGCTGCCGTATTACTATCGACTTAAATGAACAAACCATTTGTGCATGTCTCTAGGAAGCTAGTATATTAACATTTCATAAGACTTGCCTCAAAATTACTAGAGACAAAGATAGACAAACATTACTGTACCTATGTGGCTCGTGAACCTGTCGCTTCACGACAGCGCTTATCGTTTTGCGTCCCGTCTACAATATTTACTGGGTAGCGTTGACGATGTCTACAAACTCGGGCTTGAGGCTGGCGCCGCCGACGAGGAATCCGTCGATGTCGGCGCAGGAGGCGAGTTCCTTGGCGTTGGCGGCGGTCACCGAGCCGCCATATTGGATGCGCACGGCCCCGGCTACGTCCGCTGATACGTTCGCGACCAGCCAGTTTCGGAGAGACGCGTGGACGTCTTGAGCCTATAAGTTGAGTATAGATAATAGTAAAATGACGTAAGAACCAAATTTTAAGGGTGATTTGCGCCAAACGGTCTGCCATCGTTAAGCCCCTGAAATTATGGGAAGTAGCACATCTGCTAGCAATATTAAAAAAATAATAATAATAAGACAACACCAATTATGAAGCAACCGCTGTCACGAATACAAAATCGAATTAAGCTCAACAATGTATAGTCGATTATATACACCAAACCTATTAATGGTAATTTAAAAAAGCCCTTTTTATTTAACTTTGTACGTACTATATAAGTTGCGTAATCTGTTCATAAAACGTTTATAATGAAATCGTCCTCGGCCTAAAGAATGACGCGTATCTATACGTTATGGTAATTAATGTTTATGATAATCATGATACCATATACGCAATGAAAAATTATGTAAAACTTAACAAAGTATTCCATTGTAAATGTTGCATTAGGCACTACAAAGTAAATAGGTATCTACGTAAATATTAAAAAGGCACCTATGGCCTTATAAGACACGGACAAATTATTTTGTTTACCTGAAGAGTTCAACTGTCAGTTTATTACATAATTGACGAACAATTGTTTAAAAATTTGCATGTTAGGTAATTAAAAAGTACCTATTAAACTAAGTAAAGAAAGTCGAAACTGAAAATATGAAGGCAAATTATTGTGTAGGTATGTATCTAAGAAAAACTTTTACCTAAATGTTTGAGTGTCAAAAAAAGATGATGAAAACCAGAATATGGTCAATGGACATACATTTAATGTGCTGATACTATCTTAAACGAGACACTCTTAAATTACCATCGGTGGAACAAAAAACAAGCTAAGGAATTGTCCGTTAACAGAGTGGGCTATGATGCCTATCTCAGCCAATAAGTAATTATCCTATTTACCTAGATTACCTACAACTACACACATAGACTGTTATAAGTTATAAAGTTAATACATTCAGTATACGGGACGGGATTAATATATTCATTGATTGATTGATTACGGTGTGTTGATGTGTCGTAATACTCGTAATCACCATTCTCCCATCTAAGAGCCTACTCACAATTGAGCGATTTCTTCTCAATACAGAAATCACTCGAAAATCGTTAGTATACTTGATCGCACTGGTATATTGGTGCGAGCGAGAAACATAGAAATCAGCTTATACGTATACATAGATTGTTTTATCGTCACGAACGAATACACGTGTCGAGTGGAATGTTTCTACCGCGAACCACAAACGAAGTCTTGCGTCTCTCTCGTATTCGTAAATTCGAACGTAAGTATGACAGGGAGACACAACGTCAATCGTGGTTTGCAGTAAGCCTTAGGGAGTTAGCTATTTTATAATCTTTCCAGCTAATTCTTCAAAAGCGCAAAGTTTATAAGAATCCGCTGCTTTAACGCTTAATTCGACAACGTCCAAAATACTGGACATGGTCTTTGACCCAAACTTGTTTTTTTTTTGTACCAAATTGCTTAAGACTATTAAGTGCCAAGTAGACCGGAACACAGGACTGTTCCCTATTTCAAATTAAGAGGGTGGGCGTATAAATATACCTGCTGGGGAGTGGCGGTCTTGCCGGTCCCGATGGCCCAGACGGGTTCATAGGCCAGCACAACGCGGTCCCAGTTGCTGCCGATGGCCGGGATCAACGCCTTCGTCTGCCGGAAGACCACCTCCTCGGTCTTGCCAGCTTCGCGCTCTTCAAGAGTCTCGCCGATGCACGCGATCACCTTCAGACCGGACTCTAGTGCGTGGGCGACCTAAGACAAGTTTACAATAATACAGACGCCACCATCAGGTTTCTTTCATTCACGATTCAGTGCTTTAAAATATAACATGCAACTAACGCCATGACAATAGAGACCGCTCAGATATTTCTGAGCACCCCGACCGCCCTTAGGCTCACTTACAAAATACAAGCCAAGCTATAGCCATATAACACGGGGTTAACAAGTTTTTAACATTACTAGCCCCTTAACTACAGTTAAGTTAGTGGGCAACCCCACAAATATTATAATCCCAGCTAATAACATAATCGCTGTGTGACGGGACTTTTGGACACGTACAGTTAGATAACTGTGCAATTAGAAGAATTGATCAAATGCTATAAACACAAAGGACGAAGAAAAAAAAGATAAACACAATTGCTCGCACTTTATTTTTGTCACACGTTTATAAATATTGCGAATATACGAGTATATGTCAAGATACATATCAATAACTCTTACAGATATTTTAAATCTAAGTAATGATAATGACTGTCTAATATTTGGATATTTAACCTTTTTACATAACCCAGCCTAGTATAACCTTTCACATTTATGAATATTAAAATTATCAGTGTGGAAACTGCTTTACCCACCTACAACGATTGAATACATTTACATAGTTTTCTAAGCAATAATATCATAATATATGATAACAACTGTTTTTTTATACAGGATGTTTTTTTTCGACCGTTCAAATTCTACGTAGTGAATGTGTAGGTCATACTGACCAACTTTTACTATGGGGACAAAGTGGAAATCGCGAAAAAAAAATCAGCTGTTTCATACATTTCGGCCGGCGTAATGCCGCCAATTTGTACTTGTACATGGAAATTTTCTATTTAGGTGTGTTCGTATCAACTCTTGGTTAGGCAAATAAACTATTTCCCTATTACCTTTTCAGCAACCAAATCGTCCTTTTCACCGAAGATGGTTCTTCTTTCAGAGTGGCCCAGGATCACCCACTCGCAGCCAACATCCTTGATCATTGCTGGCGATATTTCACCTGATTAAACAATAAAACTGCCATTATCACAACGGTAATTCAATGAACAGCCTCGTGAGGAAATGGTACAAGCACCCGCGGCCGCAATGCCTCGGAATATACAGTGTGTGGCCTTTAACACAGGAGAAAAATGAAATGAGTGACTCCTAAGACTATCGGCAATAATCCTGTAAAGGTCCCGGTGTTTCAAAGTGGTTAAGTTCGGAGATATTGTCATTCAAAGCTATGGACCTTTAGTACTGGATCTTGGCTTCACGATGTCGTAGCTTGTCAGTCGCAAGACATCTTGATAGTATACCAGGTACGAAGTCATATAACAATAATTTTGTTTTTATTTTTACACTAATTTGATACGGTTTTAAAAAAAAATTGTTCATTTTTCAATGATTCAAAAATGATAAGTTATTGATAACTTTTAATTCAAGTAAATGAACCCATAATAATGAAAAATACATGAACAAAAAATTACAAAAAAAGTTTTTTTTTTATTACAATATGTGGAAATGATTGTTGATCAGCTTATTAATGCACCGTTTAAATTTTCACCCTGGTTGTAGGCCCCACACTGTATAGTCCGTTTTAGGGCTCCGTAGTCAACTGGGAGTCTGGGATCCTTATATAGTTTCGCTATGTCCGTTTGTCTGTCCGCAGCTTAGAGCCCGTTAGTATTAGATATTTGTAATTTCGTATAGGCATACATATTAAGACGTGGACTAAAATATACAAAACAAAATTTTTTTTTGGTTACCTCCCCTACACGTAAAGTGGGGATGGTTTTTATCATTTACCTACTGAAATCCTACAGTCGTTGAACAGGGGCCCATTTCTCGAAAGCTTGTAACTTGTAATACAAGCGGAAGTCCTTATCTAATGAATAGTGTCAAAAAGAGACTTCCACTTGTATTACAAATTACAAGGTTTTGAGAAATGGGCTCCAGGTCTTTTAAAAAGAATAAAGGTCCCAACAGTTCTTTCTTTTTTTTAGTCAATATTTTCGGAGATAATTGCCCCAGAATTAAAGAAAATTGTGCCCTCGCCATAAGCTTATAGAATAGTTTAAAAGAAAACAATTTCGAATGTAATCAGTCCAGCCATTTTGAATAACTGCTGTACCCTATACTAATCAAAGCCTGACACACTCTTTGCAAGTTTTTATACAATTTAGTTTCTATTTATCTATTTACACAGCATATGTAAAAACAGCTTGCAGTTATTGCATTTTACTTGTGATAAGGTATATTTCAACACTTTACATACTTAATACACAGTGATATCATATAAAGTGTAAACAGACAGATATTATTGCTAATGCAAATATTATCTGGCAGTGCATGAGATAAAATAAACATGAGATACCTATAATAGGAATGAAACATTTTGAAGTGTTTAACTATAACACTTTTTTAAAATAAATTACTATATTACATATTTTAATGAACCGAACAAAAATTAGAAACAATACAATAATATTCATAATACATAAGTATGCTAACTCTAATTAACTTGTTAGTGCCCAACCAGAATATACAGATGATCAATCCAAATGTGTCAGTAGGGAGAAAAAAAATAACACAAATGAAAAAAATATTCCACAAAGTACCCACTTAACTCCATAATCTCTGATTGTACCTATGCTAACTCTAATGGGAGAAAAATTGGGCCCAAAACTTTCCATTTCATTACCACCATACAAAAATGTATGAATGTGTTCTCCTATCAGGATCAAAACAGCTCGCGATTCTAAGTGGAAATCATATTAAAAGTGTAATTAAAAAAAAGTGGGGGCACAAGTTTGTAAAAATGGCCCTAATATGTTTTTTTTTATTTTTTTTATACCACGTCGGTGGCAAACAAGCATACGGCCCGCCTGATGGAAAGCAGTCACCGTAGCCTATGGGCGCTTGCAACCCCAGGGGTGTCACATGCGCGTTGCCGACCCAATAAGAACTTGTACACTCCTCTTTTGAAGAACCCCATACAGTAGTTTACACAACTTTCAAACATCAATAGCCTTAGTACTATTAAGATGTATTTTTCTTGCATCATTATACAAGCCCCGATGCAGTGGAGTTTGTCTAGTTTGAAACAATTTTTACAAATTTATGAATATTTTAAAAATGATCACATTATGCTAATGATAAATTGTATGAACATTAGTCATGGTTAATGAACATCATTTCAAGAGACACAACAATCTGAAGTACGCTTTTGTTGTTTAATAAATTGGTTTTAACAAACCAGTGTCTAAATTATATTTTCGTTCACCACCGTAATTCCGCGCTTATAAGCTTGACGCAAAATTCGCAGTGCATCAGGTGTACTATGTCGTCTTTAATATTAATGGCGTTCTCTACATTCATTGATTATTTACAAAATTAAAAATTGAGGAAAAAATTAAAAAAAATACCTATTGTAAAAGTTTTTTTTTTATACTGATTTATTAAGTC